>SKCR01039784.1:0-61026 GCA_019454045.1 Zanthoxylum bungeanum
CTTAGGTATTAAGTCCTCGTGGGATCGATATTTTTTATACTACTTGAACGATACGTGCACTTGCGTTATACGCGTGTGTTTACGCCGGTCACTTTTCTTTGCTTAGTATGGTATGATTTTTTTATTCTTTTTTTTTTCATTTCATTTTTTCCAACACACCTACTCTTTAAGATAACATTTCTCCTCATGGTGGTCCTAACACTCGCCCATGGGTAGCTTCACGCTTATCAGTTATATGTGGTTTAACTTTTTTCTCTTTCGTTTTTTTTTTCAATTTTTTTTTCCTTCCATTTTTTTTTTAACCATACCATACATCATAACACTAGCATATTGAGATAGATATCTAAGCAAACGGTCATTCATCGGCAAACAATTTCTTCAACTAGTCACTTTGCCAACTACATAGGTTCTTACTGTTAAAAACTTATTGTTAAGTGCTTACGAGTCTAACCTAGATCACCTACTTAAGGCATCAGATAAAAATAAATTAGGAACTTATCATTTCTAAGATTTCATCTAAAGCAAATAAAATTCATCATTAGACTTATGCTTTACTATCAATGATTTTTTTTAAATAGCAGGTACTATCACTACATGCATACACCCCCAAACTTAAAACTCGCATTGTCCTCAATGTAAGATAAACATAAAGAAATAATAGTGAGGAACAACACAACCGTGCATAGAGTTGATCAGGCTCCCGTTGGTCATAATTTGATTGTGCGGGTTGTGTGGGTTGTGCTACCTACATAAATACATGTAAACTAATAAACAATCAAATAACATATAATAAAATAAAATAAAGTAAAGAAAATAAAAATAAATAAATGTAAGGGTTACCTCCCCACTAGCGCTAAGTTTAACGTCTCAACTAGACACAACCACCCAAATGGTAATTGTGGCTTCAATGTAGCGGACCAGATAATCTCATGGGCTTTCTTCCTTGGTATCTATCGATTGTTATGACATGAAAAAGATAGAATGGCAGGCTGTGGCAATTTATCCTTGGATGGTCCTCCAGGATCCACTGATGGTTGAAATTTTTTACTGCACATGTGGTAAATTGACTGGACCACTTTTTTAGCTTTCCAGGGATCATCTTCAAGTGAGCACTGACTCTTGATTTTCTCTTTTTGCGGCGCTTTACGATCGATTTCAGGATTGGCTGTGGAGAATCTTATTTTTTACACGGCTGCACTATGCTCGTAGGTTGCTGAAATACTGATTCACCCTGCGTGTTTGCAACTCCCTTCTCTGCAATATGACATTCTTTATAACCTTAAGGGCTTAGCATGTCTTTGAAAACACCAAAGGTGACTACTTCATCTTGAACTCTCATTTTCAGTTCATCTTTCTGCACATCAATGATCGCTATGTCGGTTGCCAAGAAAGGTCTCCCAAGGATGATTGAGACCTCATGATCCTCCTTCATATCAAGGACAAGGAAGTCAGCAGGAAAGTAAAATTTATCCACTTTAACCAATACATCTTCTATTATTCATCGTGGGTAGGTGAGAGATCTATCTGCTAGCTGCAATGTGACTGTGTTGGCTTTGTCTCACCTATGCCCAACTATTTGCAGATGGATAACAACATGAGATTGATACCTGCCCCTAAATCACATAGTGCCTTACCAAAATATCGATTCCCAATAGTGCATGATATGGTAAAGCTGTCAGGATTCTTCAGCTTCAGAGGGAGTTTCTTCTGTATGATAGCACTACACTCCTCTGTGAGTGCTATTGTTTCAAAATCTGCCAGCTTCCTCTTCTTGGACATTATCTCCTTCATAAACTTCACATAGTTTGACATTTATTTCAAAGCATATGCGAAAGGAATGTTGATATGGATTTTTTTTGAAGATATCTAGAAATTTTACAAACTGAGCATCCAATTTCTTCTTTTGAAAGCGCTGAAGGTACGACAAATGTGTCTTTGGGATGTGTGGTTGATCGGTGAAATCACACACGTAACACAAACGCACATATCGCTCAAGTAGTATAAATATATCGATCCACGAGGACCTAATACCTTAGATATCAATTTATGACGTTAAATATTTACAAGTACCTAATAGATTGATTGTTGTTTGGATGGTGATTTTTGTCTGAAAATAAGTAAATAAAATAGTGCAAAAATAAATTAAAGGAAAAATCAATATTATAAAACTATATAGGATTGTGAATCATTCCAATATATTTTAAAGATGAAGTGGTGATCTCATGTTTGTACAATATATCGGTTTATTAACCTGAAACACAAAAATATTCAAAAGCCTCTTCCGATGGTCAGATGCAAATACCCAGTGTAACCCAATTAACTATATTCCTATGTTAACCAAGTTATCTGAATTCATTAAAATTAAGTTCCAATTATGGCTACCCCCGCCCGACAGGTAAATTCCTATCCTATAAAGAAATCTACCTAAGAATCTCTTGCCCCAAAGTGAGATCGTGAGCTATTGAGTCGAAGGCTAAACCTAAAATCCATTTTCCAAGTTCATTTTAAGTTTACCAAATCAATCTTATTAATGGCCAGTTAACAAGAAGCATTAAGCTTAAGACTCAATAAATAAACCTTTATATTACCCAAGACATAAAATAACCAACTTTATAAACCGGTGATATTGGAATTCATCACACCCCTAGATAATATATTTAGTCACAAAACATACCTAAAATTACAAAATGCATAGTTAAATAGAATAACATAACAGAAAATTAAAAAGTAAAGAAAATTTCAACAATAAAAGAAAATGCTGGAGCTAGGGGTTTCACTTTTAATACTTCAAATATAGATTACTCCCTTATCAATTAATCATTTCTTGAATTAATTATATTAAAACCGATCATATAGGAGGTGAATGTCCTTTTCTAATGTCCAACCGACCATATAGGCGGTAACAAAATCATATAAACCGACCATGTAGGCGGTAACAAGGTTAGCACCTAAACCGACCATATAGGCGGAAACTAAGTCCAATAATGTAAAACCGGCCATATAGGCGGTAAATAATTAATTCAATTTACTTATTTAAATTAAGGGAGTAAATCTAAATTATTATATTAAAAGTTTCCCCCCAGACTCCAGCAAAAAGAGATTACCTACTCATGATGTAATTAAAAACACACAAAAATTTATTAAATAAATAAAGAGAAAATACAAGAAAACTTAAATAAACATGCAAGACACCTTTTTTTAGGTTTTCATGGAGAAATCCCCCAAAGAAAGTATGAAATAATTACAAAGTTTAGCTTGGTATATATAAGCAAATCTTAAGGCTTCCACCAATTTCTCCACCAAACATGGCACCAAAGATGACACCAAATCCTCCACCAAACATGCAAGCATGTTTGATGGAAGTTTGACAATTTCCATTTTTTATTTTTATTTATGTTTTTGAAAATGACTTTAATAATTACACATAACACACTTTCATAGTTTTCATCAATTTCGGTAATACAAACTTTAGCATTCGAAAATCTTATAAACTTCAAAGTTGTAGATATTTGAGTCTTCTTTAATCTGGAACTTGAATCACCTGAATCCGATATCGGATTAGAAAGTTATGGCCAAAATATGAAAATTGCGCAAAGTTGAAATTTCTGAAATTGTATTTCGTTAGAACGCCATTTCAAGTTTCCAACCTCCAAAATCCAAATGTCAAGTCCAGTTTTTACCCTTATTTTTTTTCCACATTTCGTCCTGATTGATTCCATTAAGTCCCGATTTTATTTTATCTACAAAATAAACTAAAATACATCAAAACGTTCATAAAACTCGAGAAACTATACAAAATATTAAGTAAAAGGGGCGATAAATATTGATATATTTTCCGCTCATCACACCCCCAAACCTAACATTTTGCTAGTCCTTGAGCAAGACAATAAAATAAAATGTAATAAACAATTAAAATTAAACTAAGCCACTTTCGTAGGGATCACGATTGCATTTAGCGTATGCAACAAGCCTTTAAACCCTTAGGTGTCCCTAGTGGACGAGTTGTAGTCTCGTGAGGGCTTACAGTGACGATACCCACAAACGTCAATCAAATGCACACAAAAGCAAAAAGATAAAAAGATAAACAAGTTAGTGACTAAACAAGTGAAACTTCTTATCCAAGTTAATAGCTGTTTTCTTTCTTTCTAAATTACTAAATAAGTAATTTCTCCGATTATTTTTACCATTCTCCAAATACCCAACCAACAAAGTATTAATCAGCTCATTGTGCCCGCAATATTCATAAGTGTAGTTGAAAAGAGAGTAATATTTTTGTCCTAAAATTATATCAGAATTCACACATTTTTTGCAATGAAATTTTTTTCTGATTTTTTTTATTTACAATATCATCAATCTATGTAGCGAGCTTTAGGTCAGTGACTCCCAAGCCAATTGGCTTTAGGGCAATAGGTGTTAAGATACCCTTACAGACTTAATTACTCGGATTTTAGATATCTTTCTTTCTTTTCTTTTTTATAACATCTTCAATCCATGTAGCGAGTTTTGAGCCAGTGTCTCCCAAACCAGTTGGTTTTAGGGCACTATGTGTTAAAACACCCATTCGGACTTAATTACTCGGATCTCAGATTTTTTTAAATTAATATACACAATTTTGTTTTGTTTTGTTTTTGTTTTTTTAAATTCCATTGCTTTTTTAGATGCTTCCTCCAATTAAACTAGAGCACTGAATATTACAAACTTTTCAATTACAGCTCATGGCCTATGTTACCATGCATATTGATAATACCTGTCAACTGAGCATATGAAGATCCATTTTAGTCAGTATTATGGAGAATTCACAAATTAAATAATTCAAAAGGAAATAAACAAAAATTAACTTGTTACGAAATATGTTGAGATACGTCTCAGGAGTGGAAATTCCTTACACAACTATCTCACACCAATTTCACCTGATTAGTCAAATTAAAAACACAAAAATAAAATATTTTTTATTATTTTTTTAAATTTTATTTTATTTTTGAAAATTGTTGACTAAAAATCAAGCAATAACACAACGACAAAAATAAAATACTAATAAACTATTCACCTCTCCCAAACCTAATTGAGACATTGTCCCCAATGTCTAAAAAGTAGAAGAAGAGTTTAGAAGACAATACTTGGTTAGCTGGAATTCTACATCTAAAAAAGAAAATTAAATGTTAAGATCCAGATTTATCCGACGCTTCTTACCTCGATCATTATCAGAACAGTTAATCTTGGAAATGATAGGGTCAATTTGTGGTTCAAAGGCTAAGATTTGGTCAATTAAATCTTGGGCAGTTTTGGCAGTGAAGATGATATCTTTTACAGGTTTTGACACGAACCCATTTCTCCGGGCATCATCAAGAAACACACAAAGAAAATCATAAAATCCATTATCATTAAACAGTCCAATCGGTTTCTGGTGTATGTTCAGGTTCGCCCAAGATAGCACTGTAAAAATTTCCTCTGTCATGCCCAAGCCACATAGCAAAGCAATAAAAGCATCAGCACGATTAATCATTTCCACAAGTCTTTCGGACATACCTGGTGCAATACATTCATCTTCGTTTGATGGTCCTATAAGATTCGCATCTGTCAAAGTTTTTGGGATGATTCCCAGAACTTGACTACCTCATTCCTGTACGGCCCTTGAAACACACCCTATTAGTCTAAGATTGCCACCGCTATATACTAGGTGCATATTCCTTTCAGCTATGACTCTACCCAATTCCCGTGCTGCCTCAACGAACTCTGGTTTAGAACCAACACTAGTACCACAAAACACACAGATGTTTACAACTCGTCTTCTTGAAGTTGCTTCCATTTTTTTTATTTCTCAACTCTGGATGTCTTCAAGAGTGCAATGATGAGCTGAATTTATAGAACCTGAAAAAAGGTGAGTAAAAATAGCACCCCTAGATAATATATTTAGTTACAAAACATACCTAAAATTACAAAATGCATAGTTAAATAGAATAACATAACAGAAAATTAAAAAGTAAAGAAAATTTCAACAATAAAAGAAAATGATGGAGCTAGGGGTTTCACTTTTAATACTTCAAATATAGATTACTCCCTTATCAATTAATCATTTCTTGAATTAATTATATTAAAACCGATCATATAGGCAGTGAATGTCGTTTGTCCAAAGTCCAACCGACCATATAGGCGGTAACAAAATCATATAAACCGACCATGTAGGCGGTAACAAGGTTAGCACCTAAACCGACCATATAGGCGGAAACTAAGTCCAATAATGTAAAACCGGCCATATAGGTGGTAAATAATTAATTCAATTTACTTATTTAAATTAAGGGAGTAAATCTTAATTATTATATTAAAAGTTTCCCCCGAGACTCCAACAAAAAGAGATTACCTACTCATGTTGTAATTAAAAACACACAAAAATTTATTAAATAAATAAAGAGAAAATACAAGAAAACTTAAATAAACATGCAATATACTTTCTTTTAGGTTTTCATGGAGAAATCCCCCAAAAAAAGCATGAAAAAATTACAAAATTTAGCTTGGTATTTATAGGTAAATCTAAAGGCTTCCACCAATTTCTCCACCAAACATGGCACCAAACATGACACCAAATATGGCACCAAACATGGCACCAAATCCTCGGTGGAAGTTTGACAATTTCCATTTTTTATTTTATTTTATTTTATTTTTGAAAATGACTTTAATAATTATACATAATACACTTTTGTAGTTTTCATCAATTTCGGTAATTCAAACTTCAGAATTCGAAAATATTATGAACTTCAAAGTTGTAGCTATTGGAGTCTTCTTTAATCTGGAGCTTGAATCACCTCAATCCAATATCGGAGTAGAAAGTTATGGCCAAAATACAAAAATTCGTAAAGTTGAAATTTCTGAAATTGTACTTCGTTAGAACGCCATTTCAAGTTTCAAACCTCCAAAATCCAAATGTCAAGTCCAATTTTTACCCTTATTTGTTCCACATTTCGTCCTTATTGATTCCATTAAGTCCCGATTTTATTTTATCTACAAAATAAACTAAAACACATCAAAACATTTATTAAATTCGAGAAACTATACAAAATATTAAGTAAAAGGGGCGGTAAATATTGATATCTTGTTCGCTCATCAGTGGTGGCTTATATGGAGGAGCTATTGCAATGTTCTCTTCTTCTGTTATTGTTTCCTCTTGAATTGCCACTTCATTGCCTTGACTGCATTGGTTCTGAGAGGTATCTTTAGTCTCTTTTCCGCTTCTGAGGGTTATGACTTGGCACTGCTCCTTAGGATTAACTTCAATATTATTAGGAAACACCCATTTCTGTTGATTAGCCATGGAAGAAGCTATCTGACCAATTTGCACTTCTAAAGACTTCATTGTTGCTCCGATATTGCCCATATATGTTTCAATATTGTTTAGCCTCGACTCATTCTTCTCAAACCTCTTTGATGTTTTAGCAACAAACGTGCTCATGAGGTCTTCTAAGGAAGGTTTCTGCTCTGATATTTAATTGTTGAAGCCAGAATGAGGTTGCAAGACATTCTCTGTGTTAGCATATGACAAGTTCGTATGATAATAGTTAGACATAAGATTGCCTCTATAGTTGTTAAAGTTCTGGTTGTTCACATATTGGACTTGCTCATATCCTCCGTCTGGTAAGATCATTCTATTAGCAGCAGTAACTTCAATAGATGGTTGGCCCTGTTGATTGGTCAATGCTGCTTGATTAGTCGTGAGGGATGACACTTGAGCTGTAAGTGCAACAATAGGATCCACCTCGTATATACCAGCCAATTTAGGTAAAATAGTGCATTCATTTGGCCATTGGAAGTTATTGATGGCCATCTCCTCTAATAAATCATAGGCGTCTTCAGTAGATTTCTTGAACATATTTCCTCCAGCAGCTGCATCGACTATGGTCCTATTTGGACCATTCAACCAATTATAGAATAACTGAATCTGAACCCAGTCTTTAAAACTGTGTTATAGGCACCTCCTAAGTAGATATTTAAAGCGCTCATAGGCCTCATACAGATTATCAGTCTCCAACTCCCTAAATATGCTAATTTATGTTCTCAGTTGGGCTGATTTAGCTGGTGGGAAGAACCTCGCAAGAAATATTATAGCCATATCCTGCCATGTCATGATTCTCCCCGTCGGAATAGATTACAACCAACCCCTCGCTTTATCCCTTAAAGAGAATGGGAACAAACGTAGCCAAATGGTCTCTTTAATGACACCATTCATCTTTATTGTATCTGCCATCTCCAAGAACATTCGTAATTGCACGTTGGGATCCTCTACAACTGAAACCCCAAACTGGTTCTTTTGCATAATGTCGATTAATGCACGTTTCAGCTCAAAATTATTGGCGTTGATTGGTTGATGGGCAATCCCAGAATAATTGTCAACAATGGCTAGCTTAAAGTGATCCCGTATTGCCATCTGGCGTGGGTTATTCCCTATAATTTCAGCTGCCATCGCTTCTTTCTCAAATTTCCTTTCTTTCCTTAGTCTCCTCGATGTTCTTTCTATTTCTGGATCAAACAGAAGTGAGTCAAGACTTGTGGATCTTCGAATTCACTAAAGCACAGAAAGACAAGAAAAAATACCAAAATAAAAATAAAAATAAAAATAATAAAAAATCTAAATCTAAATTAAAGCTAAGGTTATTCGGTAATAGTATTAATGTGAATTAAATTAACAATCCTCGGCAACGACGCCAAAAACTTGTTGTGATATTTTTTATCGTACCGCAAGTGGACTATGTCAAGTTTTAGTAAAGATAAGTGAAAGAGTGTCGAACCCACATGGATTATATTCAACTCACACTAAGTACTATAATTGATAATCCTAACTTTATTCAGAAAACAGCTAAATTTATATTAAAAACTAAATAAACAAGATAGTAAAACGTTGATAAGGATAATCCAAGAGGAGAGAGATTCTAGAGTTTGATTTCACATAGCTATCCCATATATATTTGTTATGCCAATCAATCCTTATTCAGTTGCTTTGTTTATACGCGAAGAACCATAAATTATTCTAACTCTCTATCCCGAGTACCGAGTGAATATATTATCAATTATAGACTTCGATATCCCTATAAAAATCTAGTAATTAACAATTCATTATGCTATGTGATTCTTTGTTAACGACTTCGAAGGGATTATAGATTCTTCCGAACTCTACAAATCTCCTAAGTCATATTCTCAAGATCCTATTCAAAATCCCTCTCTCCCGAGTGATAGATTCTAAACATTCATCATCTCAATTTGTGGCCAACAAACAACAAGCATTAAACGCAGGAGAATATAAATAAAGTGAATTATAACTTTATAACAATCAAATTGGCAAACAACACATAGATTCAAGCATTGGTTACATCATCCTCTAGAATAATAGAGTTAGTTCATGACCAAAGATAATAACAATGAAAATAGGGTCATGAATCTAATAGAAATCATTAAAGTTAAAGAAAGAAACTAGAAGATTAAACCCGAATTGAATCCATTCATCTTCGGACGTCACCGCATTCGTCTCCTCTTGTCGCTCTTCAATTTTTCTCTTTGGATCTCTCTACAAATATATGTTTTGAGTCTTGAGTTGTGTATTAGCCTCATCTTCTAGGGTTTTGGATGTGCCTATGTATTTATAGGGAAGTCATGAAGTCTTTATTCCTATAGAATACTGAATTTTGATATTTCGGGAAGTCTGCCGCAGCGTCGCGATGCCCAACTCACGGGAAATTAATATGGCAGCATTCTGAAGGGGCGTCGCGACGCCAGTCACTTTTTATGGCTTGATGATTTTGCGTTCCAGCCTTTCCTGCATGCTTCTGTTGCGTCCGTAAGGTCCCAAAACACATACAATTGCTCCAAGATCTATGTCCTAATGCTTCATACTAATAAAATATAAAACAACTACAAAATACATTAAATGACACGAAACCTAAAAAAATAGTTAGCTAATAGTGTTTCCTGTATTCTTGAATTGACTTGACATGATCACTATTCCTCATTTCTAATGCCTCAACTTGTTTAGCTAGAGATGCATACTTAGCAGAAAGGTCATGATCTTCCCTAAGGTTAAACATACCTCTACCAGATGACTGTGGTTTTACATGCGAGTCATAAGTGCCAATTGTATCCTATTATTGTGCATTCTCTGCTATGTGTTTTAGGTAATCTAGTGCATCTTCGAGATTTTTGTCCTTAAATTCACCATTACACAGAATTTCCACTATTTGTCTACCTTGGGGTGTTAAACCCTCGTAGAAGTAGGCAACCGGCCTCCATGTTTCAAACCCGTGATGTGGACAAACATTCAACATCTCTTTAAATCTCTCCCAACATTGGTTAAGTGTTTCCCCGACTCTTGTGTGAAAGTTGTGATTCTCATTTTAAAGGAGTTTGTCCTGTGAGGGGGAAAGAATTTTTTTCAGAAATTGTTCTTGCTAATCATCCCATGTTCTGATGGATCATGACCTACGGTTCTGCAACCAAATTTTAGCTTTATCCTTTAAAGAAAAAGGAAAAAACTTGAGTCGAATTATATTAATGATGCAATTTTGGCATGTGCAAGTGTTACATACCTCTTCAAATTCCCTTAAGTACTGATAAGGATTTTCTGATTCTAGACTGTGGAATGTGGGTAAAAATTGGATGACACCTGGCTTAAAATTGAAATGTGCTGCATCGGGGGAAAAATAATGTAAGATGGTGATATTGTTCTAATGGGATTCAAGAATTATCTGAGTGTCCTAGGATGATTAAGATCGCCATGTTGAGACTCGTTTTCTTCCTGATCAACTGGATTTTCATTTCGGGCAGATGGATTTTCATTTTGGTTCTCGACCATTTTGATTGACGATAAAGGTGATTGAGACTCTCTATTTAATCTACTGCTAGATGATCGAGACCAATGTCTCATGTAACCTAAATGCAGACTATATGATAAAATTAAAATATGCAAATGTAATACTTACAAAAAGAAAAAATAATAAACAAATGAAAGAAAGAAAACAGAAAGTTAAAATAAATGACAAAAAAAAAATACAAATGTAGTGATTAAAAAAAATGAGATATAGAAAATATAAACAAAAGAAATACAAAATAAAAAAATAAAAAGAAAAGAAAAGAAAAAAAATATAAGGATGTTAAATTATTATTCTATCTACTAAATTCTATTTCCCGGCAACGGCGCCAAAAACTTGACACGCTCAAAAGTGCTTCTTTACTCCCAAGTATAAGAGTGTCAAAGTAATAAAATAACCCGGTAAGTCCGGGGTCGATCCACAAGGAATAGATTTAGTAAAATAAAATAACAATTTGAGTAAAAATAAAAATGCTTGATTTGTTTGAAGTGATTGTAAAATTTTTAAATTGGATTGCAACAATAAAATAAAATAATGGGGTTAGGGGATCCACTTTTAATATTTCAAATTTAAAAATCTCACTTTTTATAATATATAAATTATCATTATTACCCAATTAATTTATTTCACGAATTAATTATGCCAAAACATATAAAACCAGCCATAAAGGCGGTGATAACTTTTATCTAAACAAGTCCAGTTAGGTACTCAATTATGCCAAATAAATAAAACCAGCCAAATAGACGGTAACAAAGTTTGTCAATAATTAATCCATATTTAAATTAAATATTAATCATTAGATTATATATATATATATATATATATATATATATATATATTATAATTTAAGTGAGATTAATCTATATTTTCATATTAAAAGCTTCACCATTTTACCCTAGCAAAAAAAAATTAGCTACTCATAATTTGAATAAAAACACAAATAATTTTATTATTGAAAGAAAAAGAAAATACAAGAAAGCTTTTAAAAAATAAAACATACAAGAGCTAGAACTCCACAAATTTTTAGAGAAAACTATAGAATCCAGACTGCAGAAATGAGGTGCATAGCACCTCTTGCAAAATCAATTGCAAATTTATTTTGATTCCACCAAACATGCAAACATGTTTGGTGGCAATTCACTTTCGGTGGATTGCCATCATATATATATTGATTTGACTTTAATAATTACATATAACACACTTTGACTCTTTTATCATTTCGATATTAAAAACTTCAGAATTAGAAAATCTTATCAACATCAAAGTTGTAGATATTTGAGTTTTCTTTCATCTGGAACTAAAATCGCCTCAATCCGATATCAGAATAAAACTTTATGATCAAAATATGAACATTGCGTTGGGTTGGAGTTTCTGAAGTTGTACACTGTTAGAACGCCATAGTAAATTTCCGATCTCCAAAATCCAAATTTCAAGTCCATTTTTCTAGATATACATCCAAAATATTATTTCACCTACATAAAAGATAAAAATCACAATAAACATAAATATAATTATTATTTAACAAATGTGCTAAATTAAGGGGATTAATGAAACTATAAGTATAAAATGATTAATTTTTATTTTAATAAATGTGCACTTTTTAGTATTCATCAAATATAGATTATAAATGATTGTCAACCATGGGTTAGCACGTCTTCCCATGTGAACATGTGAGTTGCATTGTAATATTATAAAACATATAACAGATTGCATCCATTTTTTTACCAGGCGCTTATGAGCACTTCAAGGTTGATCGTTTGGTAGGTAAAATGAATGGATACCTGCAATCAAAGAGATAGCTGAGACTACCTAGATAGCCTCGAAATCTTTCCCTATAAAATAATGAAAAATCGTTAGGGTCGACGTCGGTGGGGTGTCTGGGATGGCACTCCATCGGACATGTTAGGAGATGTAGAAAATGAAACTCAAGAGAGAAATGTAACCGTCTATTCCCTTTTCTTCTTGAGGATAACTTGGGGATTTTTGAATTCACTTACCTCTCTGGAGAAAAATAAATTTGACCTTATTTGAGTGTCCATGAGAGTGTTTAGGATACTCTTTGGATGCATGTAAAAATAGGATTCTCCATTTTCCTCAAGTACGGGTAATTTAGAGATTTTCTGGAGATATTCGAATATTTAAAGATTGCATTGTTGGTACTTTTATTGGCGCATGACGATGAGTCATTGGCTCATTTTTATGGGATCACAAGCTCCCCAGTAAGGGTGGCAATAAAGCCCGCGGCCCGGCCGGCCCGGCCCGGTCGGCCCGGCCCGGCCCGCGGGCTTTGGCCCGGCCCGGGGTGGAAAAAGCCCGGGCCGGGCCTTGAAAAGAAAGCCCGGCACGAGCCCGGGCCCGGGCCGGGCTTTTCTATTTTGGCCCGGCCCGGGGGTGGAAAAAGCCCGGGCCGGGCCTTGAAAAGAAAGCCCGGCACGAGCCGGGCCCGGGCCGGGCTTTTCTATTTTGGCCGGGCCCGGCCCGGCCCGGGCCAAAATTAAAAAAAAAAAACATAAATATATATATATATATTTTTAATATGTTTGTATCATTTTTATTTATTTTTAACATTTAAATTGTTAATTTATCAATGAAACTTGTGATTTATTTATAAATTGTATTTGTATATAGTGTAAATATATTTTATATTTATATATTTTAATTTTAAATTTTTTTTTTAATTTTCGGGCCGAAAAAAAAAGCCCGGCCCAAGCCCGGCCCGGCCCGGAAGACACCCGGCCGGGCTTTTCCCGGGCCGGGCTTTTTTTTTTGTTGGCCGGGCTCGGGCCGGGCTTGCAAAAGCCCGGCCCGGCCCGGCCCATTGCCACCCCTACTCCCCAGGGCCTTTCACATTTCTTTATGGAGTTGGTTAAATGAATGGCGGTTATACCTAGAGGCGTCTTAGCTAGCTGTCTATCTTTTTGTCATTCATAATCCCCCTACTAATCCACGTGGACAATGATTAGAATTATCGCATAGCGGTAAGTTGACGTGTTCCAACGAGTGCGCCTAAGCTCGCTAGGTGGCGTAAATTTAATGGATGGCCTAATGATTGTCAATACCAAAAGGTCCTCCCAGAGTTTCTTCTGACGATTTGAGTGTCCTTTATGGGAAGTTTAGGATATCCTTGAATTTTTGAATTCTTGAGACACGTGGCGACTTTCTATTGGTCATTTCAAATTTAACAATTGAA
Organism: Zanthoxylum bungeanum; assembly: GCA_019454045.1. Lineage (NCBI taxonomy): Eukaryota > Viridiplantae > Streptophyta > Magnoliopsida > Sapindales > Rutaceae > Zanthoxylum > Zanthoxylum bungeanum. Next base: position 14,038 of record SKCR01039784.1, read on the forward strand.
AATTATCTTTTATTAACATTCACTTGCAATGATTTTTTCCCTTGATTTGGATTTGGTCTATACCTACAGTAGATGAGATGGATAGACTATGCAAAACCTGTAAAATTTTTCATGTGTCACGATGGTTTTTAGAGCGTGAAACCATTTTTTTTTCTTTTGATTATGAGGAATTCATAGTGAACATAATCATTTTTTATGTTGTCAAATATTATCCTAATTGATTTTTTTTTTCTAAATGCCCAAATATTATTTTAAGGCTGATCGGGCATATGATGTATTATTTAGTTTGCCCCTATAAATGCAATTTCCTAATCTTCACAGTAAAAAGTAATCAATCATAACTCTAATGTTAAAGTCAAAGGCACCTTTCGATGCCTCTGACAGACACCGAAAGGTGCTAATAAAAACAAAAAATAATATGTGAGCGGTGATAAGCGGAAAATATATCAATATTTACCATCCATTTTACTTAATATTTTGTATAGTTTCTTGAGAATTGTGAATATTTTGATGTGTTTTGTGTATTTTGTAGATAAATAAGGTTTCGGGACTCACTGTAATCAAATCAGGGCCAAAACAGTGAAAACTGATAAAAAAGGCAAAATCGTCATTTAAGCGTCGCGACGCGCAAACCTTATGCGTCGCGACTGCTAATATGTGTCGGCCACATGTCAACATCAGAGAAAGCTTGCTATCATACGCACTTGCTAAAATGCGCCGGCCACGTCAACATCACAACAAACTTGCTATAATACGCCAGACACGTGTCACCATCCCAATGGGCTGCGTAACCCATCATCGCCACGTCAGCGCTTGCATCATCATGACGCCAGCATAATAATTCACTATGCCGACACGCGTCATTTCTTACGTCAGCATGACGTCAGCGTCGCGACGCGCACAACTTCACACGTCGCGACGCCGAGCCAATAATTTTTGCCGACAGCCACATGTCATCATCTCGTCAAATTGCGTACACGTGTCGAAGATCAACGGCGTGTCGCGAAGCGCAATGTTTCACGCGTCGCGATGCGTGGCACCAAATTTTACCTATAAATTGAAGCTGAATTCATTTGGAAAATTCATACATTCTTCTGAGGATTTCCTTAAGAATACTAAGAAGATTGTATCTTGTTTATTTATTTACAGCTTTCTTGTATTTAATTTTTATTTTATGCAATAGTTCTTTCTTTATTTTACTTTTTAGTATGAGGAGGTAACTCCCCTCTGCTGGGGTGAAAGGTAAAGTTTTTATTACTAATATTTAGATTAATATCTCTTAATTATAATATATAAACTATTTTAAAACATGACTTAATGGGATACCGCATTTATGGTCGGTTGGACTTAATTAAATTGATTTTAACCTGACTAAATTGGATGCCGCCTTTATGGTCGGTTGAAATTAATCTAAAATCTGACTTAATCAGGATACCGCTTATATGGTCGGTTGATAATGTCATGCAAGTTTATATATTATAATAAGAGAGATATCTAAATTAAAAGTAATAAAAGTGGATCCTCTAACCCCCAACATTTTCTTTATTGTTAATTTATCTTCTTAATTTCCAAACTTTACTTTATGTCATTTACTTTATTTATGTCTTTAATAATCATAAACAAGTGTGGTAACTAAACCCCTTATCTAGGGTTATGATGAATTCCAATATCACCGTTTTATAAGTGGTTATTTTGTGTCTTGGGTAATATAAAGGTTTATTTATTGAGTCTTAAGCTTAATGCTTCTTATTACCTGGCCACTAATAAGATTGATTTTTCCGCTTGACCCAGAAATTGAAAGAACCATCAGACAGTTGAGAAGGGAAATGTGAGAAGGCCAAGAAGCACTAATCAACATGGAACCTGAACATTTGGAGGTTGCACCACCAATTCCCATTTGAGACAGAACTATTCTGGTGGTTGACGACTTCGTATCATGCATTGTTCTTCCTTCCTTACCAGCAAATGCGTGTGACATCAAAACATGCATTCAGATGATACAACAATCAGTTCAGTTTGGAGAGAATGCAACTGAAGATCCTAATGCCCACATCAGAAACTTTCTGGAAGTTTACAGCACATTCAATTATAACCGAGCGGTAGAAGAAGCAATGAGATTGCGTGTTTTCCCATATTCCTTGAAAGACAGAGCTAATGCTTGGCTACATTCACTACCAGCAGGTTTCATCACAACTTGGAACACTCTAGCCACCAAATTCCTTACAAAGTACTTTCCCCCAGCCAGAACTGCAAAGCTGAGGAATGACATTACATCCTTTGTACAACATGACTCAAAATCCCTCTGCGAAGCTTGGGAAAGGTACAAGGAGTTGCTCTGAAAATGTCCTCACCATGAGATTGCAAAATGACTTCAAGTCCAAACCTTCTAAAATGGAATTTCTTGACTAATGAGAACCACAATTGATGCTGCTGCTGGAGGAGCTTTAATGGAAAAATGAGAAGATCAGACCTGGGACTTAATTGAAGAAATGGCCAATAATAATTCTTTGTGGCCAACTGAAAGAAGCATGATTCAACGAATAGCAGGAATTTACGAAGTCGGAGCCAACACAACAATGAATGCCAAACTGGATCATATATGCAAATTCATGGAAACTCTTAGCATGCAGGGTAATTCTGGATCCACAAGTTCACCATATGGAGGATCACCAGAGGCAAAATCTTACAATCAACATAATGAGATGGTGAACTATGTCAACAACTTCGACAGACAGGGGAACAATTCATATTCCAATACCTACAACCCAGTGTGGAGGAATCATCCCAATTTCGAATGGAGCAACAATTCAGGGCAATTGAACAATCCACCACCAGGATTCCAACAACAGAACAAGGGCCATGAGTATGAAAAGAAACCAGAAATAGAAGATTTGCTTACATGGATGTTCAAAAAGCTAGAAGCAAAATACGACTCTCAAGCAGCCAAATTTGATGCTATGTTTCAATCCCAAGCAGCATTAATTCAAATTCATTCAGCTTCTATAAAGGAACTGGAAAATCAAATGGGACAACTGGCCAATGCTCAGAGTTACAGACCACAAGGTACCATTCTTAGCAACACAGAACCAAATCCAAGGAACATGGGAATAAGCAATGTCATGCCATCACTTTGAAAAGTGGTACTGAGATAAACAAAGATGTTGGAGTCAGGGCAACTGCTGTGGAAGTTCCAAAAGAAAGCAGTGAAGAAGATCCACAGATGGAGGAAAAAGAGGCAAAAGATAATGATCGAGAAAGATTCACTTCACCTCCACATTTTCCACAGAGCGTCCAGAAAAATAAATTGGAAAAGCAGTTTGCTCGATTCTTGGAGATCTTCAAAAAGCTGCATATCAACATTCCTTTTGCAGAAACGTTGGAACAAATGCCCGGCTATGTCAAATTCATGAAAGGTATTTTGTCACGAAAATGAAGATTGGGAGATTACGAGACAATAGCATTGACAGAATAATACAGCGCCATCATTCAGAGGAAGCTTCCCCCAAAGTTGAAAGATCCTGGTAGTTTCACTATCTCTTGCTGTTGAGGTTGGTGCTCAGAGCGCCAATTTCCGGTTGTATTTCTTTGAGAATACTTCAGTAAAATGTTATTATTATGACGTAATGACCTTAGAATGACTAGTCATGATGCTGTTGCAAAAGCGTCGCAACTGACATTGAGTTGTATCATGACATTGTCATTCTAAGACAGTTCCTGGTCAAGGTTTACACTACTTGGTCAGTAAAGTAAACTCGTTGAGATCGGTACATGTCGTATACTGGAATATATGATTTCAATGATTTCTCAATGAACCATCAGTCTTAGAGACTCGTATAGACGTGTAGGTGTTTATAGCGGATAAACACTGAAAGACTCACCGAAGATTCTTAATGGATAGTACACCAACGTCAATAAGAATCTTCTCGGGTTGAGTAGCACTTGTGATTCTTCGACTTGAGATATCACTGTGGGCGCATGAGATATCTTCCACACTTAGATGGCAGTCACGTCACCGATCTATTTAGATCAGACCTCCGCATGTTCGTTGGGTGTGGATAGATCCTCAGGGTGTCTTGTGTGTATCGAGATAAGATCCATCAGTTATGTGTACTGAGTATAGATAGTCCATATGATTAGCAATCAGATAAAACCATGGGCCCATGGTACACTTTAGAAGTCACTTCTAAGTGTTCTTTTAGAGATTGCTAATAGAGACGTCGACAGAATTGTCCCTATAGAGATTTGACGTTTACATCTATATCTCTGGGATATATCCGGATACCTGTGACAGAGGAATTATATATTTGATATGACCTCGACCTGTATGATTCAACGAGTTTATCTGTGGTCATCATAATTTACGGGTGGATAAATTATGGACACGAAATTGGATTTCGTGACAGATATGCCTGAATCTAGAGAGTCTCACTAATGAATTATACTCGTAGAGTCTTAGGGCTACGTTTATAAATAATATTGATTATTTATAAAGTCGTTTAAAGGTTAAACAAAAAATACATCCGATAGGACCTAATTGTCATTTCCTAATTTTTTGTGTATTTGCATTTAATGTTAGATTTTATCAAATACACATTAATTAATTGTCAAATTGAGATATTTGACTAATATTATAAATATATATGTATTTATATATTTAATGTAAATATAATACATATATTTAATATATTTGTATTTAAATAATTAATTAATTATTTAATTGTTAAATGATTAAATTAATTAAAATATAAATATACTAAAGTTATGATAAATGTGAGATGACCTAAAGATGCTTTACTTGACTTTAAGGAATTCATTAAAGTGTTAATGATTTCAAAAGTGCAAGTGGACAAGTGGGCTTTAATTAAACAAATTGAAAAATATTTTGATATTTTTTCTTTGTAATTTTCGGCCAAGGCTAAAATATCTAAGGGTTATATATTTTTTCATTAACCAAAAATCTTATCTAAAAACTCCATTGAAAGAAAAACAAAAGAAGCTTGAAGAAGAAAGACAAAAGAAAAATCAAAGATAACTTGGATTTAAGTAAGTATTTCCAACTAGCCATTAGAGAGAAAAATGTTCCTCTTGTTGTTGGCTTCATCTTGTGATCTTCTTATGTTCATCTATTCTTTATATTTTTTGAGGATGGAAGTTTAAGGATAGGGTTGAGCATGTATAAAGATCATATAATGTTATTAATGTGTTTATAAGCATTCCTTTGATGCTTTGATAAACTTGTTGCCAATCCAGAGTTATTGACCCACTCTTAAATGACCTAGATTTGTTCTATAGTTATTTCATTGTGGTGAGGCTTGACTGGTGTGGAAGAAACAAGATTGAAGTGTTGGATTTTACTATTTTGGTCTAATTTGTCCAATTTGATAAAATTGAAAAATTAGGGTTTAATACCACTTCCAAATTTGGGGATTTTTCATTTATGTGATGTATTTGGATGTGTATATGGTGCATATAAAATATTGGGTCAATTGGATTTCATCTTAATGTGTTTTGAACACAAAAGGAACAAAATGCACAATATGGCCATGTAGATAGGCTCACGGATTTGGCAAATTTTTGGGGGTTTCAAGTTGAAATTTGAAATTTGATATGTATGACATGTTAAAATCATCTTAGAAATGATTTAGAATCATCCAAAATTGTTTCGAACGATTTAGAACTAAAATGAACAAAATACAAAGTTTGGGGTAATTTGGTAATTACACAAAAATTTGATTTCTTGTGTAATATTTCATAATTTGATAATTGGATAATTAAATAAATAAGTTTATTTAATTGATCCGAGAAAAATTTTTGAAATCGGAAAATTTTGATTTTCCAATGTTCCGCTGCGTTACCGGATTTCCCCCATATAACCCCATCAAATTGGTATCAGAGCTAGTATGATTCTAGGCCCCCTAATATGATTAGCCCATTAAATTCAATGTTCAATCTTGTTGTCTTAGTTTATACATGCTTGTTTTAATCTAATTTGATTAGATTTAGGGTGTATGACACTTAGCGGAAAATCCATAATTAATAAGGTTTAAATGTAATTATTTATTTGATGCATGTTATATGGTCTGTATTGTCAATACGGTTTATGAATATTTCTCCGTGACTACATCTGAGACCGTGCATCTGCTGTGAGGGTGTAGCCGATAGAGATTTATTTATGCCGGATGTATATTAGATACTAGATAAATTCAAGCGAAAGCGGAATCCTGAACGTGGCCTAGCTGTCAGGGTTACGCAAGTAGCTTGAGTTTATCATTGACAAGTTTAACCTTGTGTGGGAACACAGGATCTGGGCGACGCATGCTGTCCCAAGCTCGCGGCTTGGTCGGGAGTACGGAGTAGCCACGGGGGACTAAACCGGAGAATAATGGAGTCGCCACCCGGTGTGAACTAGGAAAATGAGATTTAAGGCCGCACTCACCCATCGCGAGGGAAGACCTCAAACCGTTGGGTTCGGAATGGTCCCTTACTTATGCCACTTGTAATGAAAGGATTTATATAATAATTTAATCAGGCTTAAGTAACACTTATTTCCAAGAGTATCATGCTTCTAAATTCATATGTACAAAATAAACTTACACCTAAATTTACATATGTTTCACATCTAAGATTGCATGCTTGAAAGTACATCAAAGTAGCGACGAACATACAACTTTATTGGCATATTATATTCAAGAAAACACAAGCACACATACTAACCACACAAGCACACATGTGAGCACCTTCCCAAGTGGTACGTGGAATTGTATCCCAAGTACAGACCGTACTACCGTCCATTCGGAATCGGCTATGGAATTTATGTTTGGGTTTCCATCCGATATACCACAAGAAATAATACTCAAATGTTATCATGACATAGGTATATGAATTGTAATATGTTAAACACATTGTACTCATACATGTGGGGAATGCAGATGAATGACACCAACACAATCTTGCGTAATACAGAGGGGCAATCAGGTTCATCATACATAGGGATAGCTACTAGGAAAACTATGCATGAAATCTGGTGAACGCGTTCGAACGGTAAATAGAAGGTTTGCGTTCGTATAGCGTTCGAGAACGCGTTCGAACGGAACCAGACCTGATGCGTAATAAGACTAAGAAAGTGCGTGCGCGTTCGCGTAGCGTTCGAGAACGCGTTCGAATGGTAAACAGAAGGTTCGCGTTCGTATATCGTTCGAGAACACGTTCGAACGGAACTAGACCTGATGCGTGATAAGACTAAAAAAGTGCGTGCGCGTTCGCGTAGCGTTCGAGAACGCGTTCGAACGATAAACAGAAGGTTCGCGTTCATGTAGCGTTCGAGAACGCGTTCGAACAGAACCAGGCCTGATGCATGTAACACAAAGAATAAAGACAATAATGTCAAGCTCAGTATGTCCGATTGAACATATCTTGCATTCAACCGAACACACATCAACCGGCGCGGCAAAGCATCGTGGTAAAGGGCTTTAACCCCTCCCCATAGGGGATATTTCATTGCACTTACTAAGCTCATGCGCTCGATTGAATCATGCATACAAAGAATTAAAAAACAATAATATCAAACTTAGTATGCCCGGCGCGGTAAAGCATCGTGGTAAAGGGCTTTAACCCCTCCCCATAGGGGATCTTTCATTGCACTTACTAAACCCATGCGATCGATTGAATCATGCATACAAAGAATTTAAAAACAATACTATCAAACTTAGTATGCCCGATTGAACGTATCTTGCATTCAACCGAACACACATCAACCGGCACGGCAAAGCATCGTGGTAAAGGGTTTTAACCCCTCCAAATAGGGGACATTTAATCGCACTTACTAAGCCCATGCGCTCGATTGAATCATGCATAAATAAGCAACATGCAGAATTCAAGTGACGAAAAATAGATAACCAAAGCAACACAAAAAAAGAGGGTGCCGCTTACTCAAGCGGTACGTGGAGTTGTATCCCGAGTACAGATCATACTATCGTCCATTCGGAATCAGCTATGAAATTTATGTCCGGGTTTCCATCCGATATACCGCGAGAGTTGACACATCTCTCATTTTATTCCAAAGCCACAACATACAACATCTCATAATTCATGCATATTTATCTACTCAAGGGCCACAACATGCATTTCAACATGACAATCATGCAAGCAATACTCAATAAATAATACAAATAAAATGGAAAACGATTGTGGAATATACCCTCAGGTCTAACCTTTTTGCCAACTTTCAGGCTTGCGTTTCACGGACGTCGGAAGGGTACAACTCCTCAACTTCTCTGGTTCACTGGTTTAGCGTCCTAGCTCACTGTTTTGCTGTTTGCTTGCTGTTCGGTCTCCGTTCTGCTGCTGTTCGGCCTCTGCTTTACTGCTCACTGTTCAAGTCACTTGTTTTGACGTTTCAACGGACTATTCCGAGTGTTTTTTGTGGGGTTTTTAGTGTAGTCTTTGTGATTATTTTAAGGATTATGAATGCAGTTTTTTATGTTACTGTTTTGAGGATTTTAGGGACTGTTTTAAGAGGATTTGGCTGCTGTTTTGGGGGTGTATTTTCGGTGATGTGTGGGGAGTTTATGGAGGTGGTTTTCAGTGATGGTTAGGGGATGTTCGGGATGTATTTTGGTCAGGCAATGAGGGTTTTTGGTTTGTGATCTTCGGTTATTGAGAGCGAGGGAGAGTTGTGTCAATAAGCTTGGGTGTTTCTTGTGTGAATGAACTAGGAGAGGCTTTTCTTGTATGAATGAGCTAGGGCCTGCATGTCTTGGTTAGGGGTTGTTTATATAGAGAATGGCTAGGGCTACTCCTTGTCTCACAAGGAAGGGATTTTGGCATTAAAAGGAGGATTTGATTTGGTATTCAACAAGGAAAGGATTAGATTGAGGGGGGACAAATCTTGGCTAGATTAGGAATACAAAATATTTAATTTGTTATGATTGATTTTAATTAGGCATGATATCTTTTTAATTTAGTATGTGATTTGTTTAGTTAAGAAGTTAATATATTTGATTTGTCTTAATTAGGTATGATTATATTATGTTTTATTTAATTTGGTATATGACTTAAATATTTTATTTAATTCAAATACATTGTTAATATTTACCTTAATATTTAATTAAATATTTAACTTAATATTTAATTTAATTTCCCATGTGTTTTAAATGTGTTTTATTAATTGGGATGTGTTTTATGGGCTTTGGGGGGGCTAATTGGGCTGGGGTGCGAGGCTAGCAGCAAAACCAGAAATACCGACGCCGTTCGAACGCCCATTCGAACGCTACACGAACGTCCGTAATCTGCCTGACGTTCGAACGAAGTAACGAACGCAGCACTAACGAAGACAGTGAACTTGCGAAATGAATCTGATGACGTACTTATTCTGAATTTCCCCTTCCGACCTCCGTTTCCCGCAATATCCTTAGCTAAAAGGGTAGTGCCTCCAACTGAGACTCATCATCGGGTTTCACATGCGAAAATGTAACGCCTACACCTTGGTACGTCTCCTTGTGGACCTGCCTTAGCAGTCACAACGAGAAACGACCAGGACCGGAAAGCGAGGAGTCACTAGTGAGTGATTGACAAATGAGTTGTCTATCCGATGAATATACGTAGGCGAGGCCGTGTCTCTGCTGTGAGCTGAAATATATTCACGGGATCCACTTTTCACTATTTGCATTTAATTTAATTATTAAATCTTTGTATTCTGTTTGGGTATTACAGTATTGCATGATTTAGTGGGAGAGGCATTTTTTGATTAAAAATCCATGATCTAGTTTATGCTTATGATATTATATGAAACTGCTTAATTTTTGCTAACCGTTTTTCGTGATCTATATGATAGATTTGCGATGGCGGCACCATCCACTAATCAGTTTGCGCGTATTCTTGATGCGAACAAACTCAAGGGCGCTGAGAACTTCGCCGATTGGGATTTGGATTTGAGGATTGTCCTCAATTCCGAGAAGTTGGGATATGTTCTTGAGGGTCCACTGCCCCTTGCCGTGGCAGAGGATGCTACACCGGAAGAACGCGAATTCTTCCTAGTTTGGAAGGATGATGATTTAAAAATTAAATCATACATCTTAAGTTCACTTTCACCAGGACTCAAGAAACAATACTATGGCATGCCAGATGCGTATAGTATGATGACACGATTAAGACAATCGTTTGAGAACCAAGAATAAGTTGTTCTTAATAAGGTCGCAATGGAAATGTTCCATGCGCGATTGGATGAGGGGCAAACTGTTATCCCGCATGTTTTTTAGATGATCGATTTGATTGATCAATTGAGGCAACATAATCTCATTCTGAATGACATTCTCGGTAGGAGTGTCATTCTTGGTTCACTCTCAGCTTCTTATCGCTAGTTCGTGATGTACTTCAACATGAACGAGATTATCTGTACTTACCAAGAGCTACATAGAATGTTGCTCTCGACGGAAGAGGACCTCAAGAAGAGAGTACCGACTCGCCCTCCGAGACCTATTTCACTTTCTGCTTCTTCCCAGACATGGTCAAAGGGAAAGAAGAAGAAAGGGAAGAAGAAGAATGGTTTCAGTCCTCAACCACAGGCAAAGATAGCAAAGCCCAAGAGGGCTTCTGATGACAAGTGCCATCACTGCAGCAAAGTCGGGTACTGGAAAAGGAACTGTCCTGACTACATTACCCAGCTGAGGAATGAGAGAGCATCTACATCAGGTACATTTATTTTTCCAGTTATTGATATATCTTTGGCTTGTGAAGCCGTTACATCCACCTGGATTTTAGATTTTTCTTGTCCCATTCACATTTGCAATTCGTTGCAGGTGCTGAAGGAAAGTAGGAAACTGAAGCCTGGAGAGATGCAGTTGCGATTCAGGAGTGAAGACTCACTGGATGCAGTTGTAGTGGGAGTATGCGAGATCTCTTTGTCGAAATGGACAATTTTGTTATATGACTGTTATTTTGTACCTGGATGTGCAGCTAATATTATATCTCTTTTTGTATTGGATACAGAAGGCTATCATATTAATATTAAGAACTGTTCTTTGTATTTATATGATAAACGTAATATTCAGATCCTTTGTTGTCCAAATAAGCATGGCCATTATACATTGCAAACTTCAAAAGATATTTTGAATACTGGAATTAATAAACGTAGTTTACCTGTTGTTAATAATACTGAACTTTGACATATGCGGCTAGGTCATATATGAGTTAAACGCCTTACCCAATTGGTTATGAATGATTTGATACCAGATCTTACCATTGAATCCTACCAACTTGTGAATCGTGTATTCAGGGTAAGATGACCAAAGCCTCATTTTCAGGTGTTGGACACCATGCCACTAACTTACTGGAACTCGTACATTCTTATGTATGTGGTCTATTAAGTCAGACTACTACCGTGGTTATTCGTACTTCGTTACCTTTACCGATGATCTATCACGGTACGCTTATGTCTATTTGATGCGACATAAATCAGAAACCTTTGAAAAGTTCAAAGAGTTCCGAAATGAAGTAGAAAAACAAATTGGTCAATATATTAAATGCCTTCGATCTGATCGAGGCGGAGAATATATGAGTGGTGAGTTCATTGATTATATGAAAGAGAATGAGATTCTTGCTCAATATACTCCTCCAAGTACTCCACATCACAATGGAGTGTCTGAGAGGAGAAATCAGACTTTATTGGATATGGTCCGGTCGATGTTGAGTTTCACAGATTTGCCCTATTTCTTATGGGGCTACTCTCTTTTAACAGCTGCACATCTTTTGAATAAGATTTCTTCAAAAGTTGTAACTACGACACCATATGAGATATGGTACGGTAGGAGACCAAATCTTAGTTACATTAAGGTTTGGGGTTGTCCTGCTTATGTCAGGGTTACTCAGCAAGATAAGTTTTCGCCTCGAGGGCAAAAGTTTAGGTTTGTCGGATATCCTTCGAATACGATGGGGTAGGTGTTCTATGATACCGAGCATCGAAATGTGTTCGTAGCTCGCTTCGCAAAATTTCTAGAAGTAGAATTTTTGTCAGAAGGTGGTAATCATAGACAAGTTGAGCTTGATGAAGTCCAACCTGAAAACAACGAACCAACGGAGGAACCTGAAGTTCAAGTAGATGAATGACCTTCAACACACACACTTCGTAGGTCGGAAAGGGTATCTAGACCTCCTGAACGCTTGTATTTGATACAAGAAAAGTCTGGACGTTCTCTTAGTTGAAGAGACAGATCCTTTCACCTATAGAGAATCGATGTTGGACATCGACTCCGTGAAATGTCAATGTGCCATGAAATCCGAGATAGACTCAATGCATGAGAATCAAGTTTGGGATTTGGTTCTGCTTCTCGAAGGAATTGTTCCTGTTGGTTGTAAATGGGTTTACAAAAGGAAGCGCGGGCCTGACGGTAAGGTTGAGACTTACAAGGCCCGACTGGTTGCAAAAGGTTACACGCAGCGACCTGGCGTCGACTACGATGAAACTTTTTCACCAGTAGCAATACTTAAGTCTATTCGGATTTTGCTTTCTATAGCTGCGTATCATGACTACGAGATTTGGCAAATGGATGTCAAAACAGCTTTTCTAAATGGATTTCTTGATGAAGAAATCTATATGGAACAGCCGGAAGGTTTTGCGTCCAGCGAAAACTCGGGCATGGTATGTAAGCTTAAGAAGTACATTTATGGACTTAAACAAGCTTCACGAAGTTGGAATCTTCGATTCGACGAGATTATTAGATCGTCTGATTTTCTCAAGAATTCGGAAGAATCCTGTGTGTATCAGAAGGCCAGTGGGAGCATGGTCGTATTTTTAGTCTATATGTTGATGACATCCTAATCATTGGGAATGATTTAGGTATGTTACAAGGCTTCAAAGCGTACCTCTGTAAGAATTTCTCCATGAAGGACCTGGGAGAAGCTTCCTATGTTTTAGGGATAAAACTCTATAGAGATAGACAAAGGAGGCTGATTGGGTTGTCCCAATCAACGTACATAGATAAGATCTTGGAACGGTATAATTTTGGTAACTGTAAGACAGCAAACATACCGTTCAGACATGTGATTCATCTTTCAAAGAAGATGAGTCCACAAACAGAAGATGAGAATGTTAGAATGTCTAACCAACCTTATGCTTCGTGTTTGGGTAGCATAATGTATGCCATGTTATGTACGAGGCCTGATATCAGTTTCGCTGTTAGCGTAACTAGTCGATATCAGTCCAATCCAGGTAATGACCATTGGATGGCCATTAAACATATCCTCAAGTATCTGAAAGGTACTAAGGATAAGTTAATAATTTATGGAGGAAACGAATTGCAAGTTAATGGGTATACGGATTCCGATTTCCAATCGGATCCCGATGATAGAAAGTCTACATCTGGATTCGTATTTACCCTTAACGGAGGTGCAATTTGTTGGAAGAGTTCCAAATAGGGGTCAATAACATATTCCACCACTGAGGCGGAATATATTGCAGCTTCTGAAGCTGCAAAGGAGTCTGTGTGGATAAAGAATTTTATCACAGAATTGGGAGTTGTCCTAAGTATCGAGAATGCGATTCCGTTAGACTGTGATAATACTGGATCCATTGCGCAAGCAAAGGAACCAAGGACGCATCAGAAGTCGAAGCATGTGGAACGAAAGTACCACATCATTCGAGAGATTTTATCGCGAGGGGATATTGTCGTGTGCAAGGTACCAAGTGAGGAAAATGTAGCAGACCCGCTGACGAAGGCCATACCTCCGAAGTTGTTTGATAAACACGTGGAGTCGATGGGTATTAGATACAATCGATATTGGCACTAGAGAAAATGGGAGATTTTGTTGGGGTTGGTGGTCAGAGCGCCAATTCCCGGTTGTATTTCTTTGAGAATACTTCTGTAAAACGTTATTATTATGAATAATTTATGCAGTTTCTGTAATATAATATACGTATCTTTTCATATGGTAAAGACGTAATGAACTTAGAATGACTAGTCATGATGCTGTTGTAAAAGCGTCGCAACTAACATTGAAATGTATCATGAAGTTGTCATTCTCAAACAGTTCATGATAAAGGTTTACACTACTTGGTCAGTAAAGTAAACCCGTTGAGACCGGTACATGTCGTATACTGGAATATATGATTCCAATGGTTTCTCAAAGAACCATCAGTCTTAGAGAATCGTATAGACGTGTAGGTGTTTATAGCGGATAAACTCTGAACGACTCACCGAAGATTATTAATGGATAGTACACCAACGTCAATACGAATCTTCTCGGGTTGAGTAGCACTTGTGATTCTTCGACTTGAGATACCACTGTGGGCGCATGAGACATCTTCCACACTTAGATGGCAGTCACATCACCGATCTATTTAGATAAGACCTCCGCATGTTCGTTGGGTGTGGATAGTGTTGGGTTTCTATTAAGTCCCAAGGATCATTTTAAAGCAATGAAACAAGTGAATACAACAAAGGAGAATGGCAGAATCATACTCACATTGAACAGATTGGATGCGTCGAAGAACAAAACTTTGATCTCTTCTCCAAGATGTGCTCGGCAGTGACTGATTTTGCCTCCTCCATTTTCGGCCATGAATGTCCTCCATTGATGCACCAAGCTCCAAGCTTTCAATGACCATTCCATGCTCATGTGTTCGGTTCCCTATCACCTTAGGATAACTCCTTTGTTTGCTAGCACTTTGATTTTGCAACAAAATCATCATCTTGCTTCTCTTTTGTATTCGGCAGTGACTGATTTTGAGAAGAGAAGAAGTGGCTCAAAGCCGAATGGGAGAGAAGGAGGGAAATGTTCCAAACCGTGAAAGGTGGAGAGAGAGAGTAAAAGAAATGTGTTAAGTGTATTTTATATTTTTTTCCAAAAATAATCAAATACCAAAACCATTTCAAATCTCAAAAGTCAAAAAGCAAAAAATAATCAATCCTTTCCAACTACCAACATCAATCAATAGTGACATGTTGTCTTATCATTCAAAGTGACTAGACATCACATCACGATTGACGATTGATTTGACACTTGATGTGACTTGCGTGCCGCACTTGAATTCGAAATGCGAATGCGCTCGCAAACACTCCCGGGCTCGGGTTCGCTAATTCCAAATTAACGAATTTTCCGTTGCGACGTAATTAAATATTTATGCCTAGCAAAATTACTATTCACGTCGCTAACGAATTAATTCTAAATTAACTCGTTCGCCCGAATTAAAATCTAATTTCAATTCCGCGTCGAAATCTAATTTCGTATAATATATCCAATATATTATTTTGTCGATTAATTCCAAATTAATCGTTCTCTCTCTTTAATTAATATTTTATCCTAGATAAAATATCTCCGTAATTAATCCCAGATTAATTTTCTCTCTCATCTAATTAATCCCAGATTAATAAAGTGCGAGTCATACATCATCGGTGAATCTTCGGGAAGCGACCCATGAGATCCCCTGATATGTTGGCAGTAAATACGGTCGTCGGACTATCCGAACACGTAAGTACCTAGTACTACATTTGTACCGATTTACAAGACAAGGTTGGCTTTTTGCAAATCGCCATGCCTACCCAATTCTCCAGAAATATCCTTATAGGAATATGTGGTCTATATCATGCGTAGTATACGTAGTATTGCGTATTTCGATCCAGCATCTGATGTCACGTGCTAGGCCTGTGGCTGGAATTGTGTCTGCCCCGTACGAAGCACATATCGGATCTCTGGTAACTAGTCTCTATAATCGGATAAACATGACCTAGTCATAATATCCCGATAGCTCGAGCATATAAGAGAACGAGTTCCGTATCCTACGTGACCATCATCTCCACTATGACTAGAGTGATACTTCCATCTCGACATCATACCCAACACACTACGATTCTCTATATACCCAGAAGAGGCGTACACAGAAACCGGTTAAAGCCCTGGACGACCAAAACCAAAGTATATTGATTGTCGCAAGTATTAGCGGTGCAAGTCTCAGGTTAAGACCAAATACTCCTACCCTGATTTCAGACTTCCATAGACACATAGTCATACTACCAATGGAATTCCGAGGGGGTCTATCCAGAGCGAAGCTGTTTCCCGTACCATCGGTAAAACACAACCTCCTATTACACTTGCATGAGTATCATATACCCAAATATATGAGAACTATGCCGTTATGCCCTCATAACGTGCACAATGTAATACTATTCTTTTACGCATTATCGATGTCCAATCTCGATAATACTCTGACTATGGATTTAATGATTTATCCTTCGTGGACTGATACTATCTCATATCATTCTCAATCCAGGAACAAATCCTAGGGACCTCCTATCATTTATATATCTTGGTGATCTAATCACAAATGATAAGAGAGCAATCTCATTTGTCACATAGTTAATTTGTACAACAACACCGTGATATGTACAAATAGTGACGCTATGGGTCATAATTGTCCAACAATCTCCCACTTGGCCTATAGCCAGTCACTCGAGTGTCTTACACCCGAACTATGTACGATTGGCTCAAATTGCTGAGAAAAATCTTTCATCAGCGGATTCGCATGATTATCATCTGATGCGATTTATTCGATCATCACATCGCCACGATGTATGATTCGAACGAATCAGATGACTATCGAAGTATGTATCTGGATCGTTGATGAGACCATTAATTCTTTAGCCTGTGCTGCAGCCTAGCTCAGCTGCTAAGAGAACTATTCCTAATCCAATTAGGATTTATTATCGACCCAGAAGTCTTCTATTGCTGCCTCAGCTGCATCAATAACCCGCATTTGTTGTTTATTCGGTAACATTATCTTGCTTGGAAGATTTCCAGTTCACTATGCCGTTATTCAAACTGTATAGTACCGTTGCGACTTTTAGTCGTTTTATCGGTTGGGAACTTGCAGCAGTGTACCCAGTCACTTCAAGTTATCCTTCTCCATGGTTTAAGATAGCATCCTTAGATCTCTAAGATACTAAGTATGTTCTTAATATCAATCCAGTGACTATCACTTGGATTGGCCTGTTTGTGACTTCATATGCTCAAAGCGTATGAGACATCATGTCGCGTATATTTTTCAATGTATGATTTCTCGGAGAGTTTTCTCGAAAGCCAAGCTTTCGCCGATGGTTTTATGGGAATATCATTTCCAAGAAATGATTTATTATCATTATTTATAGGACATCCACTGTCAGTGCGCTCCCACTAACCTCCTATATACACAAGAATCATTTTGTTTTGAATTAAATCATACACCATTATGATTACATCAAAACGATAATTCCAAGAACCTAATGCTTGCTTCAATCCAAACATGGATCGAATAACCTGCAAACCTTGTTTGCTAGTTTTGGTACGATAAAATCGACATGATGTTTTAAACATCCTCCAAAAGGTTTCCTTTTCAGGAAAGCGGTTTTCCCGTTCAGCTGACATATTTCATAAATGAAACATGCAGCATTAGCAAGCATTATCCAAATGGATTTACCGTGGCAACAGGTAAAAGGTTGAATCGAAATCAACATAATGTTGATAACGATACCTTTCCGCTAAAAGCCTAGCTTTATACGTTGGTATGTTGCCATCCATGTATGTCTTCCTTGAAGACTTATAAGTACCAATAGGCACAATGCCTTGCGGTACAACAACTAGTATCTAAACATAGTTGATATACATGGAATCCATTTCAGACTCATGACACTTTATCATAATAGGGAGTCGATACCTTGTATCACTTCCTCATATGTAGTCAGTTGGTATACCTCAAAAGATAGACATCTTTATGAGGTTAGATTAGAAACCCATACCCCAGGTTGTTTTCTGACTCTCTCCGACATACACGGTTCTTGTGTTTTCGAAGATTATGGTATAGTTTCATCCTTGATGAACTATTTGTGTTCCAATAAGGAATGGGTGCCATGAATAGTATTACTCTGATTTTCATCGAGTTTTACTATCCTCCAACTTACCACTGCATATAGGTATTCCTCTTAGGAAAACCGCATGGCGAGCAACAATTAAAATTGTTCTATTGTGAGTTGTATAAGTACTATACTTATGGTTTCCCTTGGATAACCTACAATTGGCACTTATCCAATTTGGGTTCTAGTTTGGTATCATCCAAACATATGCCTAGCATATCCAAATTATCAGGAATGAGAAACCCGGTTTCTTTCCTGTTCGTATCTAATATGAAATCTGTCAAACAGATTTTTATGGACCCTTATTCTAAATAAGTTCTGCACTATTAATGCTTATCCGTTGAAGGAAATGGTAGCTCAGAGCGACTCATGATTAACCTTATCATGTCCAACAAAATCCGGTTACTCGTTTCCGACACACCGTCAGAATGACGTGTTCCAGAAGGAGTCCTCTTTGAAAGAATACTATACTCTATCAAGTATTGAGAAACTTATTGCTTAAGTATTTTCCATTACGGTCTTACCGTGACGGTATAATATTGTAGCTGATCTGTTTGTCTATTTCGTGTCGAAACTTTTAAAGGTTTCCGATTTGTGTTCCGAAAGAAACATATAACCATAACGAGATGCCACATCCGTAAAGGTCACGAAATATTCATATCCACATCTAGCCTAGCTAGACATGGGCCCACTTGCTTTACTATGAACTAGGGCTAACAGGTCGGTGGCACTTACACTTTTACCAAGTAAATAGTGTTTTTGGCACTTTGCCCAATAAACTAGATTCGTAGACTTTATTTGAATAGAATCAAATCAGTCCAAGTACCCACTATTCGAAAGTGTGGATATACGACTCTTATTTAGTTGTGTCCCAGACAACAATGCCACAAAAGTTTAATCTGATCAAATCAGTTTGAGCTATTTGTTTGTCATGTTATATGTTTGGGATTTATTTATATTCAAAATATAAATTCTGTTATTCACATCTAATATGTATATCTCAATATCATCTTTATATAATAAAACACTTAGTGTTCTAGAATATAAAGGTTTACCCGCAACGGGTTAAACACTGATATGTAGATAATGTCTCTAGTCAAACTAGTTACAATATAACAGTTTCCTAATTTAAGTACACACCCGAAGGGTAGTTCATAACTTAGGTATCTACGGTCAAAACAGCGACTTTTGTCCCGTTTCCGATTTGCAGATAAATCTCAACTGAAGTCAGTATCTTGCTCATAGCAGATTCTGAACATCAGTATATTTATATACCACACTAAGTATTTAAAATCTAATTTCAATACTAGTAATGAACATAATTATGACAAACATATTTGAAGTTAGAGCCTTGCTCGTCTTCAATTCCTTCATGTCTGCTTTGTCCAAACGGCAGTCACGCTTCCGCGATCCCGTTTGCCATAATTTAGGCAGACATTTTGGGATATGTCATTTATCTTCCCATAAGATTATAATGATTTTGCCATTGCCTTTTTTCACATTCCAGAAGCCTTTGGCCTAGCCTTGGCCTTCTAGAATATCGAAGTAAGATGCGCCTGGCGCTTCTTGCCTTATTGCAAACTTTGACTTTATCTCCTTGAGAATAGTCATTAACTCTCCAAGAGTTATTATTGCAATTTTAGTACTTCTAAGATCCAATTATAGATCTATGAAGATCCTTCAATTCATTATCATACCTTAAGGATCTAATCCTTAGTTCTGATTACGAAATTAAGGAGTCTAATGCGACAAGCTTAATGGATTAAGCACTTAAGTTATCATTACATGAATCTTCCAAAGATCATGCTCTACTATTGCTTAACTTCGGGCTTTGGGCCTAATATGTTATTTTATCAAATAAAGTAACTTATTAGTTTCGAGGACCATCATGAAATTTTTTTTATTCCCAATTTGAAAAATTAAACCATTTAAATACATTTTCCCTAGGATTATGTTTTAAATGCCAATCTTTCAATTATTTCTTGATTTTAATAGTCCAACTATTTAATCAACGATTTCCGGTACTATTTATTATAACGATTACTATAGTCCAACTATTAATCAACGATTTCCGGTACTATTTATTATAACGATTACTATAGTCCAACTATTTAATCAATTATAATTAATTAAATCAAATATATTGATTATTATAATCCAATTACATAATCAATTATAAATGAATAGTTTGAATACAGTCCAACTGTTAATTAAAACAACGATTTAAATATTAGTCCAACTAACATTTAATTTATTTGACGAATGATATTTGAATTGAGCGCGTATGGCAAGTAATTAAACGAATATTGCAAATTCAATTCTTGCCTCCCACTATTTTTCGGCGAGCCTCTAACCCTCTGTCGAGTACTCGGGAAACCATGTTTCCTAGTGGGCTAGGATCCCGTTAAATATCACACAATCTTGAATTTGGCCAACAAATTGTATGATAATTAACTAGGTAGATCTCTAAGATCGATTGGATCCGATCCAATTCCTAGATCTAGTAGGGGGACATCCAAGTCCGAAACATATATACAATATATATGCCAATATATCCAATATATTGCCTAACCTTTTTCCTCTGAATCAACTAAGCCTTGGCTTTGGCACAACAAACTTAGTGATCCCAGTTAAGCGTGACCCATTGACCATGGAAAGCTTCGTAATCAATGTCGATGGACAAGAAGTGGTATTGACTTTGGCCAACAAACCACAACTTGGACAAGTCACCAATATGGAACAAAGCTCTCGTGATTCAAACACATCCTCGACGGACAAAGGCCTTGACTTTGGCCAACAAGCCAATGCCAGTCTTGGATCTTGAGTAAGAATCACTCAATGGAAGGAAAAACGCTTAATATTTTTGCGAGGGTTTTTCGCGTACAAATTGGCAACCAATTTATTATCTTTGTTAAGGTCTCATCATCATACACCCTTAAACATGCATTCTAAACACATAATAAAGCGCATATAAATAAATAATAATGATATGCAGATGGATACTTTACACATTGATCGTAGATCAAATCTCTCCCTTTCTTCTCTCCCGCTAGCACATGTATTTACTTCTATCCGTTACACTACACTTCTAAAGAAACCTCATTTACCTTGAGGGGAATATGTGAGAAGAGAATACAAAGAGTATGAAGGTAATAGGCTGGACACGCAGGTCCAATTTAATAAATTCTAAATTTATTACAACAATTTCTAAAATTGCCCCACCCATCTAATATCCATCTGATATACATTATTCATGCATATCAATCATGTATTCACACAAGCATGTTATCAATCAATCTAATCCAATTAATTAATCTGATAATTAATGACTATCCAATGTTCAAACAACGATTTGATTTTGCGCGAGTCAAACTCGTTTTGCGAATAAGTACTCAAAGTACAGATTCTCGAATTAAATTAAACTACATAATTAAATCCAATTCAATTTGTATTTAATATTAATTCGCTATTTAATTCCAAATTAAATACTACACTTTATTAATGAACTTTTACGACTTAAATTCCAAATTTAATTGTTACGGGTCTCAAAGCCCGATTAACGTCCAACGTTAATTTAATTAAAATCCAATGGGCTTTTAATTAATTTCTTTAAGGCGTGGGCTTCGGCAACCAAAGCCCAATCAAGGAATTACCCCATAAGCCTAGAAATCAATTTAGGCACATTAGGCCCAATTAAATTTTAAAGGTCCATTAGTCGCATTAGGGCTTTATGGAAGCAGTTTTGGGCCCAATTGGATCCAATCAATTTAGCCTAAACCTAACTTGGTACAACCAAGCCCAATAACAACATTAAAAGCCCAATTTCCAAAATTAAGCCCATTTAATTAAATTACAAAAAATCCAATTTCACAATTTAATTAAACAAAGTGCATTACACAATTAATTACCCAAATCAATATTTCCAAAACACAAATTTATACAATTAATCATGCTCTTTTACATTAAATCATGTCCAACACAATTTAACAAAAAATCAAACCCATTACATGCATATTATGTCTCGGCAATATAGGGATTTTAAAATCGATTCGGTTTAAATCAAATTAAATCCGCAATCAACAATTCCTGATTGATTTCCAACACATCCAATGATCAAAAAATCAAAATCCAAGACATTTAGGGAGCCTTCAACTTTCGACCAAGCATAGAAAATTGGGGAAAATTAATCCAATTAATTTTTCAACAAATTGATCACATATAACTCTAAGTTATCCATATACAAGCATATTCAAACAAACAATTTGCCAAAAATATGCTTAAATCAAAAAGCCCCAAATTTTAAAGTTAAGAACCCTAATCATGGTTCATGCTCAAATGGCTCTAGATACCAGTGTTGGGTTTCTATTAAGTCCCAATGATCATTTTAAAGCAATGAAACAAGTGAATACAACAAAGGAGAATGGCGGAATCATACTCACATTGAACGGATTGGATGCGTCGAAGAAAAAAACTTTGATCTCTTCTCCAAGATGTGCTCGACAGTGACTGGTTTTACCTCCTCCATTTTCGGCCATGGATGTCCTCCACTGATGCACCAAGCTCCAAGCTTTCAATGACCATTTCATGCTCATGTGTTTGGTTCCCTATCACCTTAGGATAACTCCTTTGTGTGCTAGCACTTTGATTTTGCAACAAAATCATCATCTTGCTTCTCTTTTGTATTCGGCAGTGACTGATTTTTGGAGAAGAAGAAGTTGGCTCAAAGCCGAATGGGAGAGAAGGAGGGAAAGGTTCCAAACCTTGAAAGATGGAGAGAGAGAGTAAAAGAAATGTGTTAAGTGTATTTTATATTTATTTTCCAAAAATAAATCAAATACCAAAACCATTTCAAATCTCAAAAGTCAAAAAGCAAAAAATAATCAATGCTTTCCAACTACCAACATCAATCAATAGTGACATATTGTCTAATCACTCAAAGTGACTAGACATCACATCAATCGATTGACGATTGATTTGACGCTTGATGTGACTTGAATGGCGCACTCGAATTCGAAATGAGAATGCACTCGCAAACACTCTCGGGCTCGGGTTCGCTAATTCCAAATTAACGAATTTTCCGTTGCGACGTAATTAAATATTTATGCCTAGCAAAATTACTATTCACGTCGCTAACGAATTAATTCTAAATTAACTCGTTCACCCGAATTAAAATCTAATTTCAATTCCGCGTCGAAATTCAATTTCGTATAATATATCCAATATATTATTTTATCGATTAATTCCAAATTAATCGTTCTCTCTATTTAATTAATATTTTAACCCAGATAAAATATCTCCGTAATTAATCCCAAATTAATTTTCTCTCTTATCTAATTAATCCCAGATTAATAAAGTGCGAGTCATACATCATCAGTGAATCTTAGGGAAGCGACCCATGAGATCCCCGGATATGTTGGCAGTAAATACGGTCGTCGGACTATCCGAACACGTAAGTACCTAGAACTATGTTTGTACCGATTTACAAGACAAGGTTGGCTTCTAGCAAAGCGCAATGCCTACCCAATTCTCCAGAAATATCCATATAGGAATATGTGATCTATATCAGGCGTAGTATACGTAGTATTGCGTATTTCGATCCAGCATCTGATGTCACGTGCTAGGCTTGGGGCTGGAATTGTGTCTGCCCCGTACGAAGCACATATCAGATCTCTGGTAACTAGTCTCTATAATCGGATAAACATGACCTAGTCATAATATCCCGATAGCTCGAGCATATAAGAGAACGAGTTCCGTATCCTACGTGACCATCATCTCCACTATGACTGGAGTGATACTTCCATCTCGACATCACACCCAACACACTACGATTCTCGATATACCCAGAAGAGGCGTACACAGAAACCGGTTAAAGCCATGGACGACCAAAACCAAAGTATATTGATTGTCGCAAGTATTAGCGGTGCAAGTCTCAGGTTAAGACCAAATACTCCTACCCTGATTTCAGACTTCCATAGACACATAGTCATACTACCAATGGAATTCCGAGGGGGTCTATCCAGAGCGAAGCTGTTTCCCGTACCATCGGTAAAACACAACCTCCTATTACACTTGCATGAGTATCATATACCCAAATATATGAGAACTATGCCGTTATGCCCTCATAACGTGCACAAGTGTAATACTATTCTTTTACGCATTATCGATGTCCAATCTCGATAATACTCTGACTATGGATATTTAATGATTTATCCTTCGTGGACTGATACTATCTCATATCATTCTCAATCTAGGAACAAATCATAGGGACCTCCTATCATTTATATATCTTGGTGATCTAATCACAAATGATAAGAGAGCAATCTCCTTTGTCAAATAGTTAATTTGTACAACAACACCGTGATCTGTACAAATAGTGACGCTATGGGTCATAATTGTCCAACAGATAGATCCTCAGGGTGTCCTGTGTGTATCGAGATAGGATCCGTCAGTTCTGTGTACAGAGCATAGGCAGTCTATATCATTAGCAATCAGATAAAACCATGGGCCCGTGGTACACTTTAGAAGTCAATTCTATGTGTTCTTTTAGAGATTGCTAATAGAGACGTCGACGAGATTGTCCCTATAGAGATTTGACGTTTACATCTATATCTCTGAGATATATCCGGATACCTGTGACGGAGGAATTATACATTTTCCATGATCTCGACCTGTATGATTCAGCAAGTTTATCTGTGGTCGTCATAATTTACGGGTGGATAAATTATGGACACGAAATTGGATTTCATGACGGATATGCCTGAATCTATAGAGTCTCACTAATGAAATATACTCGTAGAGCACAAGGGCAACGTTTATAAATAATATTGATTATTTATAAATTCATTTAAAGGTTAAACGAAAAATACATGTGATAGGACCTAATTGTCATTTCCTAATTTTTTTGTGTATTTGCATTTAATGTTAGATTTTATCAAATACACATTAATTAATTATCAAATTGAGATATTTGACTAATATCATAAATATATATGTATTTATATATTTAATGTAAATATAATACATATATTTAATATATTTGTATTTAAATAATTAAATAATTATTTAATTGTTAAATGATTAAATTAATTAAAATATAAATATACTAAAGTTATGATAAACGTGAGATGACCTAAAGATGCTTTACTTGACTTTAAGGAATTCATTAAAGTCTTAATGATTTCAAAAGTGCAAGTGGACAAGTGGGCTTTAATTAAACAAATTGAAAAATATTTTGATATTTTTTTCTATGTAATTTTCGGCAAAGGCTAAAATGTCTAAGGGTTAGATATTTTTTCATTAACCAAAAATCTTATCTAAAAACAACATTGAAAGAAAAACAAAAGAAGCCTTAGGAAGAAGAAGAAAGACAAAAGAAAAATCAAAGATAACTTGGATTTAAGTAAGTATTTCCAACTAGCCATTAGAGAGAAAAATGTTCCTCTTGTTATTGGCTTCATCTTGTGATCTTATTATGTTTATGTATTCTTTATTCTTTGTATTTTTGGAGGATGGAAGTTTAAGGATAGGGTTGAGCATGTATAAAGATCATATAATGTTATTAATGTGTTTATAAGCATTCTTTTGATGGTTTGAGAAACTTTTTGCCATTCTAGAGTTATTGACCCACTCTTAAATGACCTAGATTTGTTCTATAGTTATTTCATTGTGGTGAGGCTTGATTGGTGTGGAAGAAACATGATTGAAGTGTTGGATTTTACTAATTTGATCTAATTTATCCAATTTGATGAAATTGAAAAATTAGGATTTAAGACCATTTTCAAATTTGGGGCTTTTCATTTATGTGGTGTATTTGGATGTGTATATGGTGCATATAAAATATTGGGTCAATTGGATTTCATCTTAATGTGTTTTGAACACAAAAGGAACAAAATGCACAATATGGCCATGTATGGAGGCTCACGACTTTGGGCAAATTTTTGGGGTTTCAAGTTGCAATTTGAAATTTGATATGTATGACATGTTAAAATCATCTTAGAAATGATTTTGAATCATCCAAAATTATTTCGAACAATTTAGAACTAAAATGAACAAAATACAAAGTTTTGGGGTAATTTGGTAATTACACAAAATTTGATTTCTTGTGTAATATTTCATAATTTGATAATTGGATAATTAAATAAATAAGTTTATTTAATTGATCCGAGAAAATTTTTGAAATCGGAAAATTTTGATTTTCCACTGTTCCGCTGCGTTACCGGATTTCCCCCATATAACCCCATCACTTGCACCATCAGAGAACATAACTTCGGTAAGGCTTTGTGTGATTTAGGTGCTAGTATTAACTTGATGCCTTTTTCCATTTTCAGGAAACTACATATTGGAGAAGCAAAGCCCACCTCAATCTCTTTGCAACTTGCTGATAGAACGCTCACATTTCCGAGTGGTGTAGTTGAAGATGTGCTTGTCAAAGTTGAAAAATTCAAGCAGATTTTATTGTCATTGAAATGGAGGAAGACAAAGACGTGCCCATCATCCTCGGGATACCATTTTTGGCTACAGGTCGAACCATTTTTGATGTACAAAAATGTGAACTAACCATGAGGGTACAGGACCAAGAAGTAACATTCAATATTTTTAAAGCCATGAATTTCCCAGATGAGGAAAAGAAGGAAGAATGTTTCAGACTTAATGTGCTAGATAGTATCATTTAGAACTCTGATGCAATGCAAAGTTCCACTGAAAAACTTAAAGCATGTCATCTGTCTTTGGAGCTTGAAGATAAAGCATACTGCGCACTGAAGAAGTTAAATCTTGAAATACAAGCAACATAAGAGAAACGGCTGGACCAACTCAATGAATTGGAGGAATTTAACATAGAGCCTTTTGAGAATGTCAAACTGTACACAGAAAAGGCCAAGAAGAGACATGATGAAAAGTTAGTGCGCATACAACTGGAACCGGGGCAGCTGGTATTGTTAAACAAATAAGATTGACACTCTTCCCTGGGAAGCTAAAATCACGGTGGTCAGGTCCATTCTTAATCACCCAAGTTTTACCAGATAGAGCTGTTGAGTTACATGATCTCAACTCCAATAAAACATTCGAAGTTAACAGCAAGTGTGTCAGACACTACTGAGGAGAATCATTTGAGCGAAAAAAGAAAGTGTCACACTTTCAGATCCAGCCTAACATTCAGATAGTCATGTCTAGATGACGACGTTAAACTTAGCGCTAGCAGGGAGGCAACCCATGCAATTTGTGTATATATTCAGATTTGGTGTGTTTTATTTTTGTGTGTTTAATTTTTGTAGGTAAAGTTGCATTTCAGGATGGAAGACGTTCTCGCAAATCTTCACAAGCAATTTCATTTTCTCCCTCAAAACTCTCTGATGAAAGTCTACAAAGCTCGCACGGAATGAATGAGATTACTGATGATCAAAGGTATTCCTAATGACATTCGTTGGATTATTGAAGCATGAGTCCGATTGGCAGGTGAGTCTTCTGACTCTTTTATTTCATATCTGTCTGGTTTAGGAAAAAGCACATATGCTAAGAAAAGAAGAGCTAAAAGATTAGGTGTTTGCTATAAATATGCATGCATGACATGTAATACTCGTTGTCGTTCTTTAGGAATGGTGTCTGATAACCGCGAAGATAAAATTAAATTCATCAGGGATGGCATGAGTAAGGAGTCTTTGGATGATATATCATTGACGCTTGATATACATTGGATAGGTGTATCACGCAATTCGCATGTTACATACACAATTTTGAAAAGAAAGACAACAATTAAGTCTCAGGAATCTAACTTTATAAGATCTTGTTTACCAATTTATAAAAAAATTGGAAGCTTTTCCCTAACGCATAGATGTCATTCAAGCGGTTACTTCTTGTAAATATTATTATCTTTTTGTCTTTAACTAATAATTTTGATTGTTTTATTATTTTCTTTTATTTTCTCCGACAGGATCCAAACTTTTTGACTTTCATGATTTATTTCACTGTTTAGCTAATAATTATCATTTGGCAGGTACATGTGCTATTATTACTCACCCTTTTTCAGGTTCTATAAAATGGAAGCAACTTCAAGAGGATGAGTTGTTAACATCTGTGTCTTTTGCGGTACTAGTGTTCGTTCTAAACCAAAGTTTGTTGAGGCAACACAAGAATTGGGTAGAGTCATAGCTGAAAGGAATATGCACTTAGTATATGGCGGTGGCAATCTTGGACTAATGGGGTACGTTTCAAGGGCAGTACAGGAAGGGGGAAGTCAAGTTTTGGGAATCATCCCAAAACCTTTGGCATAGGCGAATCTTATAGGACTATCAAACAGAGAGGAATGCATCGTGCCAGGTATGTCTGAATGACTGGTTGAAATGATTAACTGTTCTGATGCTTTTATTGCTTTGCCAGGTGACTTGGGCACGATGGAGGAAATTTTTACAGTCTATCTTGGGCGAACTAGAACATACACCAGAAACCAATTGGGCTGTTTAACGTTGATGGATTTTATGACTTTCTTTGTGGTTCTTGATGATGTCGAGAGAAATGAGTTTGTGTCAAAGCCTGTAAAAGATATCCTTTTCACTACCAAGACTACCCATGATTTAATTGACCAACTTTTAGCCTTTCAACAACAAATTGAACCTATCTTTTCCAAGATAAACTGGTCCGATAATGATTATGGTAAGAAACATCGGATAAATCTGGATCTTAACCTTTAATTTTCTTTTTAGATGTAGAATTTTAGCTAACCAGGTACTGACTTCTAAACTCTTCTTCTACTTTTTAGACATTGGGGACAATGTCTCAATTAGGTTTGGGGGAGGGGAATAGTTGATTAATATCTTATTTTTATTTTTTCGTTGTGTTGTTTTTGCTTGGTTTTTAGTCAAAATTTTTCAAAAATTAAAAAAAAAATTAAAAAAATAAAAAAATATTTTGTTTTTGTATTTTTAACTTGATTAATCAAGTGGAATTGAGTTTTGAGATAGCTGTGTAATGTATTTCCACTCCTGAGACGTAACTCAACCTATTTCGTAACAAGTTAATTTTTGTTTATTTCATTTTGAATTATTTAATTTTTGAATTCTCCATAATACTGACTAAATTGGATCTTCATATGCTCAGTTGACATGTATTATCAACATGCATGGTAACATACGGCCATAAGTTGTAATTGAAAAGTTTGTAATATTTAGTGCTCTAGTTTAATTGGATGAAACATCTAAAAAAGTGATGGAATAATAAGAAAAAAAAAATTACATCTGAGATCCGAGTAATTAAGTCCGTAAGGGTATTTTAACACCTAATGCCCTAAAGCCAACTGATTCGGAAGTCAATGGCACAAAACTCGCTACATGGATTGAATATGTTATATAAAAAAACGATATCTGAGATCCGAGTAATTAAGTCTGTAAGAGTGTCTTAAGACCTAGTGCCATAAAGCCAACTGGCTTGGAAGTCACTGGCCCAAAGCTCGCTATATGGATTGAAGATGTTATAAATTAAAAAAAAAATCCATTGCTAAAAAGGTGTGAATTCTGATATAATTTTAGGACAAAAATATTACTCTCTTTTCAACTACACTTATGAATATTGTGGGCACAATGATTTGATTAATACCTTGTTGGTTGTGTATATAAAAAATGGTAAAAAAAAATCGGAAAATTTATTTATTTGGTAATTTAGAAAGAAAGAAAATAAATATTTACTTGGATAAGAAGTTTCACTTGTTTAGTCACTAACTTGTTTGATCTTTTTGCTTTTGTGTGCATTTGACGTTTATGGGTATCGTTGCTATAAGCACTCACGAGACTGCATTTCATCCAATAGGGACACCTAGGGGTTTAAAGGCTTGTTGCATACGCTAAATACAACCGTGATCCCTACGAAAGTGGCTTAGTTTAATTTTATTTTATTTTAAAGTTGTTTATTATATTTTATTTTGTTGTTTTGCTCAAAGACTAGCAAAATGTTAAGTTTGAGGATGTGAAAAGCGGAAAATATATCAATATTTACCGTCCCTTTTACTTAATATTTTGTATAGTTTCTTGAGTTTTGTGAATATTTTAATGTGTTTTGTGTTATTTTGTAGATAAATAAGATTTCATGACTCACTGGAATCAAATCAGGGCCAAAATAGCGAAAAACGGACAAAAAGGGCAAAATTAGAATTTCGCGTCGCGATACGCTGTAATTATTGAGCTGCCGACACTTGTCATCGCCACATCAACACGTGCGTCATCATGATGTCAGTCAATAATTCAACCTGACGACATGTCATCACTTACGTCATCATGACATCAGCATAATAATTCACTCTGTCGACATGCGTCATTGCTTATGTGTCATCATCTCGTCGAAGCCACGTACACGTGTCACGAATCAACGGTGAGTCGCGATGCGCAAGTTTCACGCATCGCGACGTGCAGACCACATTTTTACTATAAATTATGGCCGAATTCATTTGGAAAATTCATATATTCTTCTTATATATTATAATAAGAGAGATATCTAAATTAAAAGTAATAAAAGTGGATCCTCTAACCCCAACATTTTCTTTATTGTTAATTTATCTTCTTAATTTCCAAACTTTACTTTATGTCATTTACTTTATTTATGTCTTTAATAATCCTAGATATGTGTGGTAATTAAACCCATTATTTAGGGTTGTGATGAATTCCAATATCACCGTTTATAAGTGGTTATTTTGTGTCTTGGGTAATATAAAAGTTTATTTATTGAGTCTTAAGCCTAATGCTTCTTATTAACTCGCCACTAATAAGATTGATTTGGTAAACTTGAAATAAACTTGACGAAGAAATTTTAGGTTTCAGCCTTAAACTCAATAGCTCACGATCTCACCTTGGGGCAATAGACTCTTAGGTAGATTTTCTTCCATGATAGACATATACCTATCGGGCGGGGGTAGACACAATTGAAACTTAATCTTAATGAATTTAGGTAATTTGGTTAACATAGTCAAATGATTAATTGGGTTATTTGGGTGTTTGCATCTGACCATCGACAGAGACTTTTGCATATTTTCGTGTTCCAGGTTAACAAACCGATATATTGCACAAACATGAGTTAATCACTTCATCTTTAAAAGATATTGGAAGGATTCACAACCCTAAATAGTTTTATAATATTGAATTTTCCTTTAATTTACTTTCGCACTGTTTTATTTACTTGTTTCAGACAAAAATCACCATCCAAACAACAATCAATCTCTTAGATACTCGTAAATATTTAACGTCATAAATTAATAGCTAAGGTATTAAGTCTTCGTGGGATTGATACATTTTATACTACTTGAGCGATACGTACGCTTGCGTAATGTGTGTGATTTCACCGATCAAGTGGGTCCCACATGAAAAAAGAAAATAATTAAACAATTAAAATTCACTATTTGTAAAGTAAATCTCATGCCTATAAAAATAGGTTTCATTTCATTATTTTATTCATTCCATTCTCAACAAAAATCCAATATTCTAAGAAAGAAAAATATTATTTTTTTCTTAAGAGTTTATGAGAGAGTCGTTGTTATCCTATTTCAAGAGAGTGTGAGATTGTTCACTCCTTATGTTTAGAGAAAAATTGTAAAAAGTTTTCCACTATAGTGAAATCCTTCTACATTTGCCCGTGAATATTTCCCTCACATTGAAGGTTTTACCACGTTAAATATATATCTCATTACTTTATTTTATTGTTAATATTTATGGTAAGTTAAGCCTCATATTTATTATAGTATTGATTTATTTGGGTGGCAAAACCTTATTAACTAACAATTATTTTCAATTTCACTTTACTTGTGTGTCAACTTCAGCCCACGATCCCCTAACAGTGGTATCAGAGCATCAGGTTCATGATTACTATTCATTGAAGACTGTTCACATATGTGCTATAGTATTGTTCACGTATTCATACTATTCACGTTTATGGTACTATTTCATATATAAGGTACTATTCACGATGAAATAATAAAAGTTGATTCAAGTAAGAAGCTGATCGTCATCGGAAACATCGAAAGAAAGTTCGAAATTAAGAAGTTCAACGGGATCAACTTTTCCCTATGGAAACTTAAAATAAAAGCAATCGTGAGAAAAGATAATTTCTTAGCATCAATTGATGATAGACCAGATGAAATGACTGTTGAAAAATGGAAGGATATGAATGACAACGTTATGGGCAACTTGTATCTAGCCTTAGTAGATTTTGTTATCCAACGTTGCAGAGAAGAAGATAGCAAAAGATATTTGAAATGTACTTACCAAAATGTACGTGGTCAAGTCACTACACAACAAGATCTTCTTGAATATGAGACCTTACACTTTTCGAATGAGTGAGTCCACATCCATGATGGATCATATCAACAACTTGACTACACTATTTTCCTAACTCACTGAATTGGATTATAATGTATCTATAAATGAACGTACATAGATTATATTTCAAAGTCTACCTGATTTTTATGATCAACTTATCATTAACTTGATAAGAAAAACTGTCAATTATAAAATAGTCTTTGAAGAAGTTACAGTTGCTACTCTGGAAGATGAGTCTAGGCGCAAAAATAAGGAAGATAGATCATATGGTTCACAACAAGCAAATATATTGTCGATGACAAGAGGGAGATCAACAGAACAAGGCTCAAGTTCGAGTCAAAACCATGATAAATCAAAATCAAAAAGTAAGAAGAATTTTCAATGTTACAATTATCGTAATAAATGGCACATCAAGAAAGATTGTTAGAATATGAAGAATAGTGTAGAAAAAGCTTATGTTGCAATAAAATCTCAGGGATGTGTTGCAAGTACTTCTGAAGAATGTGGCATATTTTACAGTGAAGTAGCTATGGTATCCAATGATAGCAGAAAACAACTAAGTAATGCATGGTTGATTGATTTTACAGCAACATGGCACATGACAAATAGGAGAGAATGGTTCTGCCATTATGAACTTGTCTCTGAAGGATCTGTTTTTCTAGGCAATGATCATGTCTTGAAAATTTCTAGAGATCTGAGCCATCAAAATAAATATGTACGATGATATTATCTATATTATACCAGATGTTTTACATGTTGTATGAATGAAGAAAATTTTTCTGTCAATTGGACAGTTAGATGACCTTGGATACAATACCGTTATTGAAAATTAGGTATTAAAGATGGTGAAATGAGCATTTACAGTCTTGAAAGCTGAAAAGATCTCAAGAGAAGACTCAATTCATGAAGCAATTACATCGGTGACATTGCTGGATTCTGGAGAGGAATCTTGTATGTTGTGGTATTAGAAACTATGCCACAAGTCAGAACAAGAAATTAAGGGTTATACAGACTCCGACTTCCAGGGAGATCCAGATGATAGAAAGTCTACATCCGGATACATATTTACCCTTAATGGCGGTGCGATCAGTTGGTGATGTTAAAAGCAAGGCTCAACAGTTGATTCCACCACTGAGGCAGAATTTATAGCGGCTTTAGAATCTGCTAAAAAAACCGCTTGGTATTACGAATTCGATCCCATTATACTGTGATAATAGCAGAGCCATTGCGCAAGTTAAGGAGTCGAGGGCGCATTCCAAATCTAAGCACGTGGAAAGGAAATATCACATGATTAGAGAGATTATTGAACGTAAAGACATAGTGATCTTGAAGGTTCAAGGACTAGACAACATAGAAGACCCGCTTACAAAGACCTTACCTCCTAAGTTATTCGATAAACATATGGAGGATATGGGACTATGATACCATCCAGATTGGTACTAAGTAAGTGGGAGTTTGTTGGAGTTGGTACTTGGAGCGCCAATCCGAATAATGTATTGTACATTTTATTATTTATTAATAAAATAACTATATTTTCATTTCAAACTTATTAATGGTAATATCATTATGTATATTAGATTTATCTATAAATATACTAAGAATGACATTAACCTTAGAATAGTCATGTAGTAATACTGGACACTAGGTGGTCCGACATTGGGATAATATTATTATTATAAACTATTCTTAAAGTAAATATTCATAGATGTTGGTTTTGGAAGACTAGCACACGTCGTATATTGGAATTGAAGTTCCAATGGTTTATTCCTAATAGTTGGAAGTACACACCACCGCCAATAGGAATCTCCTCGAGTCGAGTAGCATATGTGATCCTTTGACTATATGATAGCATTGATTTTGTGTGAGATCCTCCACACTTTGATGCCATATATGTCAGAAACCTTTCAGGTATGGCCTCTAGGTGTTCGTTGGGTATGGACTGATGTACTCTTTAATCAAGTGTGTATCAAGATAGGATCTGTCGGCTCGTATGTGTACCATAAGGGGTTTAGGTATCTATGTTAGTAAGTCATGATTCTTAACCCTTTGGCCAAATCCGATCACCTAGGGTGGATCGTATTAGTTGTTATTGGATAATATTGGATAATATTGATTATTTAATATTGGATAATATTGATTATTGGATAATATTGGTCCGACATTGGGATCGCATTATCAACTAAGATAAGTAAGTATTATTGGATAAAATTGATTATATAATTTGACCTAGTTTGATTAATTGGATTAATCCAAAATTTACACAAGGGTTTTGTTGTAATTTCATAAATATCTCTACCATTTGAGGATATTTTGATTATTGAAAGTATGTAATTATAAGTATATTTGGCTTGAATTAATTGGATTAAATCAAAGTGGTAGACATGTAACTAATCCATTAATTAAACTTTGTCTTGATTTAATTGGATTAAATTGATAAGTGTGATTTATACACACTTATTCGTGCATCCTTAAGCTTATTATTTTGATAGATTTTGTACTGTTTGATGTGTTTTGTAGTTGTTTTGTTATTTAGTGACAGGAAGCATTAGAACATGGATCTTGGGGGTAAATATACGTGTTTTGGAAATTGAGAGACACAACAAAAGAGCTCAAAGCAAAAAATTTAGAGATCCTAAGGAGGAGATTGAAGAACAAGAAGAGACAAAGGTGGTGAAGTCTGAAGACGAATGAATTTGATTCGGGTTTTATGAAAATAATATGTTTTCTCTCTTGGCGGTTGAAATCTGTTTTTGAGTTTTAAATCATAAATTATATTTCCGTCGAGACGCCTGAAAAACTATTTTCGTCACGGTGTCTAATGATAGATTTTCCAATTTTTGACCGTTTGTGACGTCTGATGATATGTTTCATCCCAACTTTATCGGGGCGCATGTTCTAGGGTTTTGACTCCTCTGTCGACATGATCATGTTCGGAAATTACCCGTTCTTTGTGTGCGACTCGACAATGGACGCTTGTATGGTTTTTGACGATATGATTTCAAATATGATTTCAAAATATGTTTTCATATTATACTTTCAGTTTACATGTTTTCTAGTCATTTGTCGTTTTCAGTTTTGATAACATTTTCAAGTGTTGACGTTATTTTCTGATGATTTAGTTTTCTATTGAAGTTATTCAGTTATGTCACGTTCTATTTTCTGTTGATGTTATATGATTTTCAGTCATGTCATCGTATTTTGAGTCTTGACGTATTTTCATATCTCCGATCATGTTTCAGTCTTCGTATTTTGTTATGTCTAGTGTTCTGATTTATGTCATAAGTTCCCGACTTTGAATTATGTCATAGATTTCTGGCATATCACAAGCTATCAAATTATGTATCCGCTCAGTATAAGTATATGACTTCCAGTTTACATTTCAGTATGTATATATTTATGGATTCCAGGTTCTGTATCGTATGTATATGTATATGACTCTGATTTCTGTTTCTCAATTCTCTCATGCTCATTTGCTCAGGTTTGACGTTATGTTCCACTATATGTGTACATATGTGTATATGATATTTCGTCTTGACGTTGTTTTCTATGTTAACTCACTAGGTCTTTTAAAAAATCTGAGCCCCCACTCTTCAGTGTTTGTTTTACAAGTTTCAGGTTCCTGCAAACGAGGATAAGCCTTAGAGTGGGTGGAAGTGCAGTAGTAGTCGTTAACACCACAGTGTGTAGGATGACAGTGTATGGGCCCATGTATGTGTGTTGTATGTTATGTTAAGCCATGAGACTGAGTGTGTGTATGTTTGTGTACATTCAAATTTTTTTAAGAATTTGATACGATTTAATTGTCTGATCTGAAAGAATGATTTTGATATGAAGTGTATGTTCTGAATGAGTGAAAATGTATTGTGTGTAGTGAATGTCTAGTTATGGAGCCTGTTTATGTGCATTTTCTGAGGCTGAGGGTGATGGGGCAACCCGTCGCCTGCTGGTAGCATCCTGCCTCTGACGAAATGTTACAAAATCTATATACTACAACCAGATGATTTTGCTGAAATAAGCAATGACAACTTGGTTCGCAGGTTGAATAAATTTATCTATGGTTTCAAATAGGCGCTGAGATATTGCTATAATAAATCTGATTTCTTAATTATTTATGACACGCTCAAAAAATGGTTCTTTAATCCCAAGTATAAGAGTGTCGAAGTAATAAAATAACCTTGTAAGACCGAGGTCAATTCATAAGGAATAGATTTAATAGGATAAAATAACAATTTGAGTGAAAATTAAAAGACTGGATTTTTTTGAAGTGATTTGAGAATTTTAAATTGGACTGCAATAATAAAATAAAATATTGGGGTTATGTGATCCACTTTTAATATTTTAAATATAGAAATCTCATTTTTTTATAATATATAAATTGTCATTATTGTTGGGGTTTTGGGCGATGGGTGCAGCGGAAGGGCGGGTTCGGGCGAAATCGTATTTTAAATTTTTTTCAAAAAACCAAATAAATTATTCAATATCTAATACGGATAATTTATTCATATTTCACCTAAACGTATTTATTCAATATCAAATATTGACATAAATAATGTTGAAAACTCGCCAAACTTTTACGAAAATCGATTTTCCGCAAAATGACCTAAAATGCATTTTTGACAGAACAGACCACCCGACACTTATGAAAATTGACCAGGTCAAATCCAATAGTGTCGGGGTAGTTCATGGGCTGCCCGAACAGTGACGAACTCACTGTTTGGACAGCTGTTACCCGGTTGGTTCAAAATCCACCCGGTAACGTCGTTTTTGGTCGTTTTTGCTTATTTCAAGTCGGAAACACTTTCCGGAAATTGTGCCAACTCCCAAAACACATCCATTACATTCGTAGGACATCAAAAATACCCCAGAATTTTCAATTTAGGCAGATCTGATCTGCAAACCGAAATTACCAAAATTTATGCTTTAAATCCAATTTTCCATAATTAATCAAATTAACCACAACACCAAATGATTCCCACCACACATGAAATACTCTAGAATAATTCTAGGTTATCTTAGAGTGGATCAAAAACTCTAGAATGGCAACAATTCATCAAATGAACAAATTAGCCTAAAATTACACTAATTTCATCCAATCTACACTTCACACATGCATATTCTTCCAATATCATCCATCAAAGCCAAAAGCCCCAAATTTTGACAAGTAAAGGAACCCTAGAACTTTTCTAACAACTCAAGAAACAAGAAACATGCTTTCTAGACATTAGGATGTAGAGAGTTACCTTTAAATCTCATGAATCCTTAAGCTTTCTTTGAGTTTCCTTCACTTTTCTTCATGGAATAATCAAACCATGTTGAAACCCATTTCTTTGGGTAAGTTTCGGCAGTGATGAAGAGAACAAGAGAGAGAACACATTTTTTTTATTTAAATAGAGTGATGAACCAAAATGGGGCATTTTTGTCCTTTTAAAATTCATCAAATTAATATATATTTACACTTTATAATAAACCAATCAAATTAGGACAAATAAAGTCCATGCCATGTGTTCCAATCATTTGTCACCATGTATCATATCCACAATGACAATTGGATAAGGTTTGAAAATTTAATTATTTAACATTTAAATAACAAGATAATTAAATAATAACCATATATATATTTTTATTTACATTAAATAACAAATACATATATTTATGTCATGTGTCAAAATCTCATTTGACGAATGATTAATGTGTATCTAATCGTATTATGTATCAAATACAAATACACAATAATTATTAGCGGACAAAATCCTCTAATGCATGTGTTATCATTTAATCGATTAAACGATCTGGATTAACTCATTTAATCTGATAAAGTATTATGAATAATCCGTTTTTTTCATATCGCATTGCCCAAGTGCTCAACGAGTACACTTCATATTGTGGGACTCTCTAAGTTTAGGTTTATCCGTCACGAAATCCAATTTCGTGTCTATAATCCACTCACTCATGGATTATGATGATCACGGATAATCTCGTTAAACTATGCAAGTCGAGGTCATTGCATACATATAATCCCTCTGTCACAGGCTATCCGTATTATACATGGGATATAGATTAGAACGTCAAATCCATTCGGTATAATACAATTGACTTTCAATTTACGATCTCTAAATAACACTCGGAACTTATTTCCGAAGTTATACCACAACCATGGATTTACTAGATCGCAAACACGTGCTGGATGCCTATGCCCTGTACACAGAACTGATAGATCCTATCTTGATACGTACAGGATATCATGAGCATCAGTCCACACCCAACGAACAGGCGGAGTTATGATCATGAATAGATCGTTGACGTGACTGCCATCAAAGTGTGGAGGATAGCTCATATATCCACAGTGGTATCTCAAGTCGAAGGACCACTATGCTCGCTCAACTCGAGAAGGTTCCTATTGATGTTGGTGTACCATCTATTAGGAAACCTTCAGTGAGTCGTTCAATGTCTTATCAAATAAACACATACATGTCTATACGAGTCTCCCGAGAATCATGGTCCACTAGGATAAACCATCGGACCAAGTCACGATATACGACATGTACTGGTCTCAGCAGATTTTACTAACCGACCTGTGTTAGCAAATATTGACCATGAAATTTATTTAAGGATATACAACTAATAGTGCGCTTCCCAATGTCAAAATTACAAACTACGTTGTAACTGCGCACTATACTATAAATCCTATGGTATTTGTCTAATATACATGTATCACTGAACCAGATTCAGTTTCGATCTAATAGTAATCAGATATCTAATCACAATTAGATCGAATAAGCGTATCAAAGATAAGGGTGCTACCATTAAATTAGTAATATTATGGAAAATATAATTGCTCGTATTCATGAATCGAACATAAATACGATCCGGATTGACACTCCGAGCACCAACCCTAACAATTTCTCCCACTTGCTCTAGTGCCAATCCACGGTATCATATACACATCTTAATGTGTATCACATACTCATGTCCCTCAAGAGCTCACCAACACTCAAGTGGTAGGCAATAACAAGTAGGCCTCCTTTATCAAATCGAGTATGTCCAACAAACCCAATCGTTTTCCTTTGCCAGCATCTTTCATATTTTATAGAATCCAAATTCGACATCAATACGATTCAGACGCTCTATCAGTATTGTGCTATAGCTACTGAATTGTCTATGTATTTAGAAATCAAATCCAAAATACTATAAGACAACCGGTAGCACTATACTAATATGAAAACTTCTAATCTATAGGGTCATTATGCAACTTCATAAGTCAATACTTCATAAGTTGCAACTGATTCCACTAATTCAGTAGAATCAACAATGACATTGCCACTGCATCTTTTCTGACTTTATATGACATAGACCATCTAATGTCATAATTAGAATCAAAACTAATCTGAACTTATGGTTGCTGACTAAATTCTTCATGAATATGAAACTCATTCTTAATATCTCAAAGGTCATAAAGAACATTTTTCAAGATCCATCATATGGTTTGCAGCATATCAAAATAACTCATAACAATTACGATTAAATCGATATCCATAATCGCACATAATACAGTATTCATCACGCCATCATCCTATGATGCATAAGATTGACTAGACATTCCAATCAATCTATCTTTCGACAAAGGAATCATCATTTTACGAAAGATGAATACTATATACATAAAAGACACGTTAACTGTCATACAGATAGTCTTACTGTGTCCTTTATTAGATCATATCTAATACGTGACTATTGGGAGTTTCTCACAAGTCTCTTAGTTGTATATCATATATACAACTTTATATCAAATATCACAGAGACTACTCACACTGCTTATACGGAGAAAAGAAGACTCAGGATATATAAAACTAGAAAGAAATTTTTACACTCCCACTGACCCTACTGACAAATACGTATTCTCTATACTTCGATAAAACCAGACAATCTGACTAATATCAAAAACAAAGAACACAGATTTTCGGAAAACTTATCTGAGTCTACAATAGGCTCCATAAGCTAGTATATCAAACTTTGATCTTAGCATAATACAAACTCTATGGCCATTCTAGAATGAACTCTTCAAATAAAGAAATCACAACAGATCTCTCATTCGAAGAAATCACTTAAGAACGTCATTTTGCATTCTTTAGCCAAAACCACGGTTTAATATCAACATTAACCAACAGATCCTTAATTGTCCAATCATTGTGACAAGAGACAAGCTTTATCAGAATCTACAATAGATAGCTCAGTTTAACTTTTCTCATAATCATACTATAAAGGTCAAACCTTATCAAGCTCACTTCGCTTATGTTGCGCAAACAATTTGCACATTTTATGAACTATTCATATCGAAAGTCTAATCAAGTTCAAAACTTGATCGTAGTAAGCTATGAACAATCTTAGATATATGGTTCAATGGAAATTTCCGAAATCAATATCAAATATCACTCCCACTATAAGTTATAGGATAATTTTCTTCAATAAGAAAATAATAGAATCATTAAGTATCAAATACCTCGCAAATGATTCTGACATCATATTGAACTTATACGGAAGATGTCTAAGGGTCTTTTCATCTTATTAAATATGTAGTTCTATTACAATTTATCATTCTCACATTTGACTTCACTAACTCAAGTCCTTTTTATAATGGTCAACATCCAATGTCAACCACCAAGTAACCAAATAATTTTATTACTCGGGGTCGTAGAAAATATACTCTATCAAACAGAATACAATAATCCATTAAATAGAATAAATGATAAACCTTCCACACGCATCTCTGAGGCACAAGTACTTTCAATTATATAACCATTATACAAAAGAAAGTTTCAAATCTCAAACTTTTCAAGATTCGAATTTTGTACTATACATATCATATATGTAACTGTAGAAACAAATGGAACCTTAATTAAAAAAATGAATTGGTGTTACTGGAGCATAACCCCAAAAGCATTGAAATTGAATTCGGTAATATTCAATATCAACGAATCAAATCATATAAGATTGGATAACTCCCACTGATCATATCAAACGTCTTCGAACAATTCAAAGATGCGCAATGAATTTCATAGTTTTCAACACTTCAAATAGAACATCTTTGAACCATTCAAAATATTCTATCTGCGTTTCATCAGTAACATATTTAAAGTTCTCAAACTATTCAAGACGTCCAATATATTCTCTTAGAAACTCGCAACTAAGTCATGACAAATCATTAACTAAGTCACGAGGTATAGAAAACTATCTAAGGCAATTATTAATTCATTAAACCATATACATCTGATGTTTTAGTTTAATAAATATGTGGTCCAATGACGATCATTGGTTAAATGAGATCTAATCACATTCTTGAATACAATATTCATTAAATGGATAAGGATATGTGGTGTGA
This sequence comes from Zanthoxylum bungeanum, assembly GCA_019454045.1. Lineage (NCBI taxonomy): Eukaryota > Viridiplantae > Streptophyta > Magnoliopsida > Sapindales > Rutaceae > Zanthoxylum > Zanthoxylum bungeanum. Next base: position 55,581 of record SKCR01039784.1, read on the forward strand.
TCTCATATCAGACCATTCTTTACCAAACAGAATAAACATCTAATGTTTTTATGATAAAATCTCATAATGCACAGTTCTAATTTATTTATATTTTACCGAATATTTTTCTTAATGTTCATCTTTTCATTAATGACACTACTAGTAGACCCGGCCACGGTTCCGGTTCGGAACCGGAACCGAACCGGTTGGAACCGAAAGGTTCCGGTTCCAATTGGTTCCGGAACCGAAACCGTGGCCGACCGTTTTGGTTGGGGTTCGACCCCAACTCGAACCGGTCGGAACAGGTGGAACCGTACGGTTCCACCGGTTAAACGGTTCCATCTGGAACCGTACGGTTCTGGTTGGTACGGCTAGTAGCCGTTGGGGGGGCAGGGAGAAAAAAAAATTTAAAAAATTTTATAAATTAAAATATAAATTACTAATATATCCCTAATAACGGTAATAAAACGGTTATATTTAGGGGCATTTTTGGTATCAAAAAAATTCTAAAACTCTATAAATAGGATTCATTTTTCATTATTTCAACACACCAAATTCTCAACTCTCTCATTTTCTATAATTCTCTTATTCTCAATCTCAATTCAATACAATTCTCTTATAATCTTATTCTCAATCTCAATTCAATTAGTTGTTAATTTGTTATCATTCGCAAATCGCAATTATTCAATTTTCTTATTTTTCTTCCTAATTTCTCAAACGAAAAATGGCAAGCTCATCTGAGAATATAATGTCAAATATGCCAACCCAAGAGAGCGGCCCTAGTGTCGGTGCACAATCACGGAGAAGAGAAGTTAAGGCTCGGTCCTCGGATATTTTCAAAATTCATTTTCATTTGGAACGCCTAGAAGAGATACACAACGAGCAATTTGCACTATTGTGGGGTTACCTATAAATTTTCTGGTGGATACGGCAATATGATCAAGCACATGGAAAAACATCATTCGGTTGAACTTGGCATTGATACGACGCAAACTCAAATGGCCAGGTACGCATCATCTAGTAGAGGTACGAGTGCTGTAGATTTATTTAAATATTCTGATGCAAAAAATAGAGAAGAATTTGCGAAATTAACTTGTATGGCACATCTTTCTTTAAGCTTTGGTGAAAAACTTCATTTTACTAATTACGTGCATAATGCTTTAAACCCTTCTGCATGTAGAATGACTCGAAACACAACAAAACGTCATATTTTTAAATTATATAAAGATGGTAAAATTATTTTAAATGAAATATTTAAAGAGATGAAAGGTCGTATTTCTATATGTTCTGATATTTGGAGTGACCATTGGCAAACACACTCATACATGGGTGTGACTTGTCATTGGATTGATGCATCATTTACCATGCAAAAACGACTTATTGCATTTAGAGTTTTTGATGACCAACATACTGCACATAATATTTATAGAATGATGAAGGTAATTTTTGATGAATATGATTTACTGCAAAAATTTTAACAATTGGATTTGATAATGCATCTGCAAATACTGCATCCATCAATGATTTAAAATCCTTATGTCAACCAAAATTTAGGGGGTCAATTTTTTCATATTCGTTGTATATGTCATGTCCTTAACTTATGTGTTCAAGACGGTCTAAAATTATTATCACATTTCCTTGATCCAATTAAAACGGCACTTAACTGTATTTGGTCATATTCTCAAGTTAGGAGAGAATGGACGAAGTTTTGTAAAATAAATGGTATTAAACCGATTAAATTTTCAAGAGATGTTCCAACACGTTGGAATTCAACTTATTTTCTTTTATGTCAAGCATTTCAATACAAAGATGCATTATGTAGTTTTTTTTCTCAACATGTTCAAAATATCACACTTTATCCTAGTCAATGGGATATTTGTGAAAAAAATTTAGATATTTTAAAAGTTTTTAATGACACTACTTTAATTTTTAGCGGTGTTTATTATCCTACATCACATTTATTTGTTCTTGAAATTTGAATATTGTTGGTACTTTGGATGAACATGCTGAAAGTAGCGATCCTAATGATTATGTTTTGTTCGAAGCCATTACTGCTATGAAGGTAAAATAGTTGCATTATTTTAGAGAAATTCCTTTACTTTATCTTATTACTGCTGTTTTTGATCATAGATTTAAATTAGAAGGTTTGAATGGTGCTTTACAAGCTTACTATGGTTATTTAGGAATAATAGCTGAAATTGATATTACAAGAATAATGACGAAATTAAGAAATGATTTAATTGATTTATTTAATGATTATATTGTAAGATATAACTTAGGAACATTAGGTGAATCTAGTAGTAGCGAACCGGTAATTCAAACAAGACTTAGCGCAGGAGATCGTTGGTTATTATAACGAAATAAAAAAGTTAGGGATACGACAACTAATAACCCCGAATTAGATAATTATTTATCTACAAATTTCGAGTTTTCTACTGAAAGTTTAGTTAGTAAAAATTTTAAAATCCTTGAATGGTGGAACCGACATCAAAATATATATCATGTTTTATCAATTATTGCTAAAGAGATATTGGCAGCACTTATTTCCACCGTTGCGGTTGAGCAAGCCTTCAGCTTGGGAGGCAATATATTGGAAGCTAGGCGATCTTCATTACATCCAAGCACTCTAGAAGCAACAGCTTGTGTGGATGATTGGACTCGAGCTGATCTGAGACAACAAGAAGATGCCCCCGATGATTTTGAAGATTTGTTCGATAATGCATCTGCAAGTGCAACAACAAGTGCAAGCGGAACCGGAGCCGAAGGATCAACTGATAATGATGATTGATAATTGTAAAATTGTAATTAACAAAGGGGATATGTCTTAAAATTGTAATGGAACTACGTGAGCTTTGATTCCTCTCACCATTGGAGGATACGTAGGCAACTTAAATTTTTAAAAATTTAAGCTCAAGCTCTTCAATGTAATAATTTTATTTATTTATAAAATTAATCTCATTTATTTTAATTAATTTTCAAAATTTTAAAAAAAAGGTTTGGAACCGGAACCGAACCGGTCGGTTCCGGTTCGGTTCAAGGTTTCGGTTCCACATTTGTGGAACCGGAAACCGGCCGGTTCGTATTTATGTTTGATTCATGAATACGAGCAATTATATTTTAGGTTTATCCGTCACGAAATCCAATTTCGTGTCTATAATCCACCCACTCATGGATTATGACGATCACGGATAATCTCGCTAAACTATGCAAGTCGAGGTCATTGCATACGTATAATCCATCTGTCACAGGTTATCCGTATTATACCTGAGATATAGATCAAAACGTCAAATATGTTCGGTATAATACAATCGACTTTCAATTTACGATCTCTAAATAACACTCGAAACTAATTTCTGAAGTTATACCACGACCATGGATTTACTAGATCGCAAACACGTGCTGGATGCCTATGCCCTGTACACAGAACTGACGAATCCTATCTTGATACGCAAATGATATCATGAGCACCATTCCACACCCAACGAACAGGCGGAGGTCTGATCATGACTAGATCGTTGACGTGACTTCCATCAAAGTGTGGAGGATAGCTCATATATCCACAGTGATAGCTCAAGTCGAAGTACCACTATGCTCGCTCAACTCGAGAAGGTTCCAATTGACGTTGGTGTACCATCTATTAGGAAACCTTCAGTGAGTCGTTCAGTGTCTTATCAAATAAACACCTACATGTCTATACGAGTCTCCCGAGACTCATGGTTCACTGGGATAAACCATCAGACCAAGTCACGATATACGACATGTACTGGTCTCAGTGGATTTTACTAACCGACCCGTGTTAGAAAATCTTAACCAGGAACTTTATTTAAGGATATACAACTAATAGTGCGCTTCCCAATGTCAATTACAAACTACGTTGTAACTGCGCACTATACTGTAATTCCTAGGGTCTTTGTCTAATATACACGTATCACTGAATCAGATTCAGTTTTGATCTAATTGTAATCAGATATCTAATCGCAATTAGATCGAATAAGCGTATAAAAGACAAGGGTGCTACCGTTAAATTAGTAATATTTTCGAAAATATAATTGCTCGTATTCATGAATCGGACATAAATACGATCCGGATTGACACTCCGAGCACCAACCCTAACAATTATTACCTAATTAATTTATTTCATGAATTAATTATGCCAAAACATATAAAACCAGTCATAAAGGCGGTGGTAACTTTTATCTATAACAAGTCCAGTTAGGTACTCAATTATACCAAATAAATAAACCAGTCATATAGGCGGTAAAAAAGTTTGTCGATAATTAATCCAGAATTAAATTAAATATTAATAATTAGATTACAATTTATATATTATAATATAAGTGTGATTAATCTAAAATTTCATATTAAAAGCTTCACCTTTTTCCCCAGCAAAAAGAATTAGCTACTCATAATTTGAATAAAAGACACACATAATTTTATTGCTTAAAGAAAAAGAAAATATAAGAAAGCTTTAAAGAAAATAAAACACTCAAGAGCTGGATCCCTGCACAAAATTTCAGAGAGAATCATGTGAAAGAAGCTGTTTTTCTAAGGTGTTGAGCAAATTTGTTTATAGTGGAGGGCTTAACACCCTCATGCATTTAAAAATTACATTGCATTTTATAATGCAACGCATATGTCAATTTTATTGGGCCAATCCACCTTTCGGTGGATTGGCCACATTTTTTTCTTCTTGTTTTTGTCTTTAATAATTACATATAAAATACTTTGGATTCTTTGTCAATTAGTTTTGAAAACTTCAGAATTAGAAAATCTTGTGATCTTTAAAGTTGTATATCTTTGAATCTTCTTTCATATGGAATCGAAATCACTTCAATCTGATATCGGAGTAAAAAGTCATGGCCAAAATACGAAAATTACACATGGCTGGAATTTCTGAATTTGTACATAGTTAGAACGCCCTATTAAATTTCTGGCCTCCAAAATCTAAATGCAAGTCTTTTTTTTCTATATATGCATCCATAGTATTATTTCAGCTACATAAAATATAAAAGTCACAATAAAAATATATAAAATATAAATTTAATTAATATGCTAAATTAAGGGGATTAATGAAACTTTTAAAATGATTGATTTTTCTTTTAATAAATGTGCACTTTAAGTGTTCATCAATTTACCTTGGGTACAACAAACTCATCTCAGACCATTGTACATATTATAAGAGGTTTGAAAATAATGACTTTATTATTTTATTGTTGTACGTGGACGATATGTTGGTAGCAAGCCCCAAGAAAGATTAAGTCCAATAATTAAAGGCACATTAAGCTAGGGAGTTTGATATGAAAGATCTGGGACCAGTAAATAAGATTTTAGGGATGCAAATACACCAAGACATAAATAACATAAATATTTTACTTTGAAAAATTACTTGAATAAAATCTTGCGGTGGTTTGCTATGGAAGATTATAAGTCAATTTCTACCCCACTTCCTTTTAATTACAAGTTGTCA
>SKCR01039785.1:0-67896 GCA_019454045.1 Zanthoxylum bungeanum
TTCCAAATTTGGCCCAATTAATTCAATTACAAAAATTCCAAAATTAAATTAATTAAAGTGTATAGCGATAATTAATTAACCAAATTAATATTTCCAAAACACCAATTAGCCTAATTAATTATGCTCATTATCATAACATGTCCAACACATTGGAATAAAAAAAATCACATCATTTTACATGCTTAAAGTCACGGCATTGATGGGGTTTTTTATGTCCGATTTCATTTTCAATCCAATTGAATTACAAATCAACATTTTCCAATTGTTTCAAGTCATCCAATGATCAAATGAACAAAAAATACCATGACTTTAGGGCAACATTCATATTCGGCCAAGCCTAAATTTTGGGCAAAAATTGATCCAATCAATATTTCATGAAATTGATCATATACAAATTCAATACATCATCATTCAAGCATACTCAATCAATCAATTTTATCAAATCATGCTCAAATTGATTTTACACAAATTTTACCCTAATCAAGTTTCATGCTCAAAATGGCTCTGATACCATTGTTGGGTTTCTTGTTAGTCCCAAGATATATTTCAAGCAAGAAACATGTGTGAATACAACAATGAAGAATGACAGAATCATACTTACATCGATCGGTTATGCGATGCGATGAACACAAGCCCTATTTTGCTCCCTTGAAGCTCTTGGCATTGGGTTCATTTTATCCTCCAAAATTTCGGTCATCAATCCATGGATGCTCCAAGCTCCAAGTTTCATTTGGTGGTTCCATGCCCATGGGAAAAGTTTCCCTATCACCTTTGTATGACTTTTCATGTGCTAGCATAGGAAAAATTGCCACAAATTTTCCTTAAGTCTTCTTCTCATTCTCGGCCAAGCAAGATTTTGGAGAAGAAATTTGGCTTCCAAAGCCGAGAGGGAGAGGAGGAAAATTTGGCTCCAAAACCGTGAGTGTAGCTAAGAGAGAGAGAGAGAGAGAGAAAAAAATGTTAAGTATATATGGTTTTTGATTTTCCAAAAATCAAATACCAAAAATAATTTTCAAATTTGCAAAAGTCAAAGGCATTTAAGCCTACAACCACTACCATCAATCACTCACAAATGACTAGTTGTCACATCACTCAAAGTGACTAGATATCACATTAATCAAAGTGACTAATGATTTGACGTTTGGTGTGACTTGTGGGCCGCACTTAAATTCGCAATGCGAGTGCGTCCGCAAACACTCCCGGGCTCGGGTTCGTTAATTCCAAATTAACGAATTTTCCGTTGCGACGTAATTAAATAATTATGCCTAGAAAAATTACTATTCACGTCGCTAACGAATTAATTCTAAATTAACTAGTTTGCCCGAATTAAAATCTAATTTTAATTCCGCATCGAAATCCAATTTCGTATAATATATCGAATATATTATTTTATCGATTAATTCCAAATTAATCGTTCTCTCTCTTTAAATAATATTTTATCCCAGATAAAATATCTCCGTAATTAATCTCATATTAATTTTCTCTCTTTTATAATTAATCTCAGACTAATAAAGTGCGAGTCATACGTCATCGGTGAATCTTCGGAAAGCGACCCATGAGATCCCCGAATATGTTGGCAGTAAATCAGGTCGTCGGACTATCCGAACACGTACGTACCTAGTACTACATTTTTACCGATTTACAAGACATGGTTGGCTTCTAGCAAAGCACCGTGCCTACCCAATTCTCCAGAAATATTCTTACTGGATATGTGATCTATATCAGGCGTAGTATACGTAGTATTGCGTATTTTGATCCAGCATCGAATGTCACGTGCAAGGCCTGGGGCTGGAATCGTGTCTGCCCCGTACAAAGCACATATCGGATCTCTGATAACTAGTCTCTATAATCGGATAATCATGACCTAGTCATATTATCCCGATGACTGCAGTACATAAGAGCACCAGTTCCGTATCCTACGTGATCATCATCTCCACTATGACTGGAGTGATACTTCCATCTCGACATCACACCCAATACACTACGATTCTCAATATACTCAGAAGAGGCGTACACAGAACCTGTTAAAGCCCTGGACGACCAAAACTAAAGTATATTGATTGTCGCAAGTATTAGCGGTGCAAGTCTCAGGTTAAGACCAAATACACATACCCTGATTCGGACTTCCATAGACACATAGTCATACTACCAATGGAATTCCGAGGGGTCTATCCAGAGCGAAGCTGTTTCCGTACCATCGGTAAACACAACCTCCTATTACACTTGCATGAGTATCTTATACCCAAATATATGAGAACTATGCCGTTATGCTCCCACAACGCGGACAAGTGTAATGCTAGTCTATTCCGCATTATCGATGTCCAATCTCGATAATACTACGACTACGGATATTTAATGATTAAACCTTCGTGGATTGATAATGTCTCATATCATCTCAATCCGGAACTAATCATATGGACCTTCTATCATTTATAAATCTTGGTAATCTAATTACAAAAGATAAAAGAGCAATTTCCTTTGTCACATAGTTAATTTGTACAACAACACAATGATCTGTACAAATAGTGATGCTAGGGGCCATAACTGTCCAACAGGCCACACGTAGGTGATATTCGGCCAAGACTTGGCTGTTTTTCTGAATTCTCTGGAGTTATCTTCCATTCCGACATTCATCCTTGTAATTTTCTGAACCTTCGTGTGGTGTCCCCATAAGAGACTTACCATCGGGCTATGCGTAAAGTACAGTGTCTATAGTCGCCTCTATTTTGGTAGGCTTGTGCAGTGTGTGACAATGACAAGTTTATCAAAGTCGTGCATGTATTTTTACTTACATGGTTTTTCGGATGCCGCGCGAACTGACCTGGTCTTGTAATAGTTAATTTTTGATTGATGGGCCCTCAGGCCCTACGATACTTCGATCAGTGGTAAGATACTTCGATCTATCAGGTTTAGGGATGGTAATCTTACCCATAAACTCGCAAACCCGTAAAAACCCGCCCGCAATGGGTAGGATTTGGTAAATATTTAAGCGGGTTTGGTGCGGATTTGGTAATTTAAAGTAGAACCCGCTGCGGGTTTTGTGCGGGTTTTGTAATTAAGTAAAATTTACGGATACGCGCAGTGGGTATCCGCTACCCGCAAAATTAATTTTTTTTAATTTATATATTTTAGGACAATATAAAAAAATCCCTCATATAAAAATAGCTCACAAAATCAAAAATATTAGTCCCACACTCCCACTCTCAGGCCCCAGCCGCAACCATTCTTTCATTTCTAAGTATAAATTTTTCTTTTTCTCTTTAGTTGGACTTCTTTCTTTTTATTTGATAATTAATGATTGTAATGTAGCAATTCAATTTTAATATATTTCTTGATAGTACTAAGATTAATTTAAAATATATCTCTAATTGTATTCTAAATATAAATTAAACTAAATCCTAATAATTGAAAACTAATATCATTAAAATGGAAAACAATGCCATGGAATAAAATTAAATCAATTAATTGATTTATTATTCAACAACTACTAATTTGAACCTTTAAGGTGCCCCACAAGAAGAACAAAATAGGATGAAATATCAAATATATGAGGCTATGAGCCTGTTGAGGGGTTGAATTCAAATATCCAACTTAAAATAATTTATTTTTCTTTTCAATTTGGCGATGATATGATTTTTTTCAATTGTCCTAAGAATTTGGTCACTTAAAACTTTTCCTTTTTTTGTTTTGTTATTCATGTCTTTTTGAATTCTAGTTGGTCTAATTAGATCTGACTATTTGATTAATATTCTTTTTCTTTCCATAGTATTAACATTTTTTTATTTGTGTGCCATATAAACTCTTAATTTAAAAATTGTCAAATATTTTTTTTTGTATGTTATGAAAAAGTATTAATGTTTAATTAAAAAATTATATTATTAAGAACACAAGGAAATTCAATATTTTAAGAACCTGTAAGAAATCAGTTGGGTACCAGTGCGGGTTTGATAATTTATTTTTATATGCGGGTACGGATGCCGGTTTGGTAATGAAAATTAAAACCATCAGCGGGTATAGTAATGAAAATTAAAACTCGCACCGGGTATGCTAATGAAAATTAAAACCTGCAGCGAGTATGATGCATGTTTGATAATTTATTTACATATACTGGTGCGGGTTTGGTAATCAAAAACCTGCACCAAACCCTACCTGCTGTCATCCCTAATAAGGTTCATTCCCGGCTGTGAAAGTTTATGTACTCGGAGGTCATTAGGTTTCATTCCTAACTGTGAAAGTTGATGGACCCCCAGGTCGTCGGGCTTCATTCCCAACTGTGAGAGTTGATGGACTCGTAGGTCATTGGGCTTCATTCCCGACTATAAGAGTTAATGGACCAGTAGATTATCAGGCTTCATTCTCGGCTATGAGAGTTGATGGATTTGTAGGTCATCGGGCTTCCTTCCCGGCTATGAGAGTTGATGGACCCGAAGGTCCCTATATGCTTCGTTCTATCATGCTTCTTTCCCCAAGTCTCTTGATTAATTCAGTTGTGAGATTTTTTATCTCCGTTCTCGAGGATTCATTCCCCATTCCCGAGGCTTAATTCCTCATTCCTGAGGCTTCATTCCCTAGGTATCCCGATTCATTCGGTTGTGAGATGTTTCGATCTCCGTTCTCGAGTATTCGTTCCTCATTCTTGAGGTTTTACTACATTCCTGAAGCTGTCTGCTGCTTGTCCTCATTCCAGAGGCTCTACTTCCTTCTCGGAGTTGTGTGATGTCTGTCATCATTCCAAAGGCTCTATTCCATTCTCGGAGTTGTCAGATGTCTGCCTTCATCCCAAGGTCTACTCGTATGACATGTCAATGTAAAATCAAGTAATTTCACATCATCTGCAAAAGCTCACGCTTCTCATCATCTACCAACTCAAACACTATCTCTATAATTTTTCCAAGTTTCTCTCAATATTTTGATCTGTCCAATTGCATTTTCTTCCTTATACCTCTGGCATCTTGATCCGTCTAATCCGATTCTAACATTCTATTTAAGGCGGGCTTCGCCCTCTGTTTTCTGATTTTGGATGCTTCATGTCTTGGAGGCTCTCGCAGCATACCCCATTTCTCTTGAGTTCTTATTCTCTACCAGTTTTGTACTTATTTCCTGAAAAAGAAATGTTATATGTATGCATTTATGCATGTGTACAAATGATCTCTGGTCCTATGCCCGTTCTTTGGTTTAAGAAAATGCAGGAGTCCCGATGTTTTTCCGCAGAGATGTCATCAGGTTTTGTCTCAATTCTACCCAAGTTGTCCTTCGGGGTCCTTAGATCATCGACTTTGCTTTCGAAACAATTTTCCCTTTTTCTTAATCATGCAATGACTGTTCGCATGTTCTCAAAAGCTTTCTTCTTGAAATTTCACCTCTTTCCAAAGTGTGAGCATTGTCTAAATTCAATATTCAGTTCTAATAAAGGCTTCACCTTTCAAATACTTATCCATGTGTGTGTGTGATTCTTTTACAAATAATTGCATGCAACCCGAATTGGTTTATGCTAGTGCTAATTGTATATTATGGCAGACATTTTAGTTCATTTTATCATTTCATTTGCCTAGATAAGCTAACATTTAATTAATAATCACCAAGATTATAGGATTTCTTAAAAAAAAAATTTCATGTAGGGCTTATCTCTAACCCTACCTTTCTTAAGTTGTCAAATTACCTTTTAAGGCAAAGACTAAACATTTTTTATTTCAGCCTCTAGTTACTCAATAATTTCACCAACTCAAGTTGCTTTGCATACTCAATATTTGAGTTGTTGTTTGACGCAAAAACACTCGTGGGGTTCATGATACTCCTGGTTATTAAACATTTCAAATAGCATAGTACATTTTTTTTATGAGATTCACCCTTTTCCTCTTTTCTTTTTTTTTTCTTTTTTTTACATCATCTCCTTAACTTAGTGTGGTTTTAGACTTATCTTTTGAAAGAGAATCAAATGAGTGCCAAGTTCTTTGACCATCTTTACCAGTTATGTCAACATAAATTTTTTTTAAGTGTGCTTTGCAAATCCTAGTACAAGTCTTAGTGCGCAATTTTAAATGGCATTCTGCCACTGATTCCAAAGTTTAAAGAATTGTTTTAAGAATTTGGACATGCTCATTTTTTCGAGAGATATGATATTATTTGGAAACTGAATTTATTATCATATTATTTGGAAACTGAATTTATTATCATCTAACATTTAAAAAAGTCATTACATGATGAAAGGAAAAATGAAGATGCAAGTGCAATCCTTCGATGATTCGGAAACCAGTCACTGCATGATCGAGGCTTTTTCAAGATCAGGTACTCTGCTAGCTTCGATCAGATCTTTCTGTCTCATTCCTTGGGAACTAGTTAAAGGCACAATACAAGGCCGAATCAAGTTTGTTAAACACATACTTTGGATCCAACGGGTTTAATAGGCCTTGTCTCTTAAGCTCATCCAAAATCTTGGATATTGGTTTTCCCATGTCAGAGAAATGACATATCTGGATGGTGTTTACCTCCGATGTTCTGTATCTTAAGCCTCATTCATTACTCTTTTTATATTGCCATTGGTCGTAGAGCTTATTTTATTCTATTTCCTCTTATTCTATGTCCATTATTATTTCTTTCAACTGCCTAAAGTCAGATATCATAGAGGTCATTTGTCTTAATTTGTTATAGATAGAGGGCTTGATACTCTTGATGATCATTTCGATCTGATCCTTCTCCGTTGGTCTTGTCTGCATCTTCAAGAGCTGACTTCTCTAGTGATCTACATAGTCTTTGAAATTCTCTTCCGGCTCTCGTTTGATATTTTCTAGGTCGTGGAGTGATAGGTCCAACTCTATGTCTGTCACATATTGATTAAAGAAGGCCTCCACATGTGTCTTCCAATCAACATTTATTGCCTTTTCAAGGTCGTGGTACCATACCACTGGTGCTCATTCGAGCATATCCTAAATATCTTTTGAACTTGGCGCTTAGACAGGCCGGTAGAACTCATCAGTGATACATACTGGCAGAGATATACTTTTGGATCCCCGTTCCCGTTGAACTTCACCATTTATGACATTCTGAATTTAGAAAGCAGATGTTCTTTGAATGTAATGGCATCAAAGTCTAGAAGGTCTTCATGCTTGCCCTTCATCTTCTAGGCCCCCGACTTCATTTGTTCTTTTAATTTATGGAGTTTAGCTTGAGAATTTGCCATCTTTTCAACCATATCATCATCAACTAGAGCAAGAATTTCTTCGGTTATCCTATCTGTAGGCTCATTGTGCCTCCATTCACCAGTTTTAGCCCCTACCGCCTAAGGCACCATCAAGTTGGCCAAAACATTTGCCAGGGTCTGCAATTGTTCGGTAATTTTTTTCATATAGGCTTCCAATCGATCTACGTGGGAACTCTCGTTATTAGCCATCTCTAAGCTTGTTAATTTTCTTTTGACTAGTCTGTCTTCTTCCCTAACCCAACGTGCCGCTATGATGACTGCAACTAAAAAAGGTTAGCGTGATGCGTGTATGCAAGCAATGCATGAAAATGCATGAAATGCATGGTATGTTTAATCATCAGCATATATCCATAGTTTATATAACAATAAGGATTACACAAACTCGTTATATCTTATACTAAAAGGAAAACCTTGGCTACCTCGGTTTGTTTCCATCGCTAAAAGATAAAGGCCGCCCATTTACAAATGACTAAGCCTAATATGAGGATCATATCATTCTTTAAAAGCGATAAATTAGAACCTTAGAAATCACGGTCATTAGGGATGAGCTTTGAAACATTTCAAGACGTCTAAATGGGCCAAAACATGACATACCATTCTGGATGAAAACCAATACAAGTATCATACTCATGTTTTGGTACTTTAGGACCATAATGAAATATTCTAGGCCCAACAAGATTTCTAAACAATTTGGCCCATTAACATTTCAAAGTATTTAACCAAATTATCATGTAATACAGACTTGTCCCAGTTAAAGGCCCAACAAGTTTATAATTCATGGTAAAAATATCAAATTACTTCAAATGGTTAGGGTCCAAAGACAATCATTAAACAGGCTTATTCCTATAGGGAAGTAACTTTTTTTTTTTTTTTTTTTTTGCATAAATAATAGTCTTTTCTTCAACACTCAAGAGCTTTGATGCAAGCAAAATGGGTAGATCTGATTATGCAAGCAAATGATGGTTCGGGTAGTTTGTATAACCTCATATATCTGCTTTGTTATGTGTTAAATTAATTGAAAGTTGTTGTAAAAGTTTTCTATACAATGTATGTATTATGTTGGTTCACTTCTATTTAGAAGTATATAGTCACCGACGTTGCGTTTAGGCTGAGGTGTGAATATGCTGATTCCGTAATTCCTCATGTATCTAAGTAGTTTTAGGTGTGAATATTTACTCCTGCTGGTTACGGGAATCACATTATACATAATTTATTTTTATTTGTTAGGTTTCATCCTAACTTAGCTTGAGTCTTAGGTTATCCTAAGTTTGTATTCGAGCTTTTATGGCTATGTATTTACATCTTTGTGATGTTAAATATATGAATGAATTTCATTTTCAAAAAAAAAAAAAAAAACAATTAGTTAGCGTTTTGCTGTTGGTCGCAAGCTATCAGAATATTATGATGGTCTTGTTATGTATAACTCTATTCCTTTTGAGCATAAAGTTGGTTTTCTGAAGGATTATCTGAATCTACTGTGAATGTGATTTTTGGGAAGATATTGGAGGCTTGTTTTATGCAGGTTGTTCATCTTATTTTGTTTAATATGTAAGACTTGGAACAATGGTATTTTATTTTGTGTGTAAAACGTGGAACAAGTACTCTAATTTTTTTTTTTTTTAATATTAGTTGTCTTGTGGGAGATTTTTAGTCATCTGTATGAGTCAAAGTACTAAGCCAATGATAAATAATATTGTGTATTAATAATGGGTAATAATGTTCAAAATCAAGTTAATGTTTCAAATTAATGAGAAAATGATAAAAAAAGATATTTAATATATTTTCAAATTTATCTACCTAAAACTCATGTCCATTTTCTCATTCAACTAAACATATAATTTCTCACATTTAAAATGCTAAGTTCTTATTAACCTCAACTTAAACTCATTTTCACTTTGAACCAATGGTATAGTAAGGTCATTTAAGTCCAAAAACTGCTTCGTGAATAATGTGATCCAAAATTCAAGAGTCATGCAAGGATTCAAATGGTACAGTTTTGATTTATAAAAAATATTGGAAATCTTATAAATTGACTCATTAATTTTTTTTCATTATTAAAGTAAATTTATATTTTGAGAAATATATTTAATGATAAAATACAATCTTTTCTTTTCAAAATATCCATAACTTCACAATAATCAACTCATTTCTTTTTTTTTTTCCTTAAGAAAAAGATCAAACCAACAATTATATGATTTGTATGGTTTTCTTGATATGATAATTTTTTATAATATATTAAGAAAAGTAACATCAAATATGATGAAAAATGACAAAATATGAGAAATTTTGCAAGTAGATAGCAGTTCAGGCGCTCGAGTTTCCACATGGACGCCCAGGCTTCCGCTCAGGCTCCCAGACAACCTGTCGCATAATTATTTCACTCCCATTTTTTAATATTTTCAAATAAAATAAACTTATTTTTGTATCATTTTAGGCTTTGAGTGGATTTTTATGACTATTCTTCTGGGTTTTTTGTGTTTGCTAACTAAAGAGAGAAAGGTGGTTGTGTAAAATAAAATAGACAAAATTTAGCTAATGAAGAAGATAAGGATATTTTAGTCTTATAAATATTTCTTTGATCAATATAGATATAATTTTAAAAGTTGGTTATTTTCAAAAGTTAATGGTTTTTTTCAAAAGTAAATTTCCTCAATAATCATGGGCCGGATGCTTTACATTATTTATTAGTTCAGCCCAGGCAGTGCATAGCTGGATTTAATGGGATGGATTCTTCAAGCATATGCAAGACTGATAATGCCATATGACCTTTTTTCAAAACAGGCGTTTAATTTATAAGGTAGTAATATTAATTTTTTCAAAACATACATTTAATTTATAGGATAGTAAAATTAATTATCTTGGTCAAGCGGGTTGTTTATTAATTAAGTATTCTTAAATAATATTAAAACATCATAAAATTTGTAATTTGGTTTGTTCATTACACATTCATGATTCGTTTATGGTATCATTAGCTGGAATATGATTATCTGCAGCACTCATAAGTCTCTCATATCACTTCAAATTTACCTAATAATAAAATATCATGGTGCCAACCCAGTCAAGGCACCAATATCACGTAATGTGATGGTCAAAGAGCCGGAAGGAAAAAGGAAACCATTATAATCGGAAGACCAAAAAAGCAGTGACATGGGGAAGAGGTTCCGATCGAAAGGAGGCAATACAAGGGAAAACTCTATGAGAGAGAGTATACCACTGTTTTCGAGGAAGGTGCGGGTGTCTGCATGCGACTTCATGCACTGAAACCAATTCTCGAATGAAGAATCAGATTTGGGCCAGGTACGAATGGGGTTGGACTGATTTAACAAAGAAATGCTTAAAGGTTTTGAAAGGGGGCAGGTTAGAAATAGAAGGGAACAGTTGGGCCAGTGGAGCTGTAGCAATGACTTCATCATCAACAAAAATGGGCCCGAGGGAGCATAATCCGTGGATTTCGTCAAGATTGTGGACCCCAAAGACGCTAACCGAAGGGTCGTCCAAGGCGACCTGATAATCTTTGAAGGTCGATGCAATGTTCTTTTTGGGAGCAGAGGAAGAAGACACCATAGCAAGTAAGTTGAGGAATTTACAGAGATAAGAAAGTAGTGAAAAGGATGAGAGAAGGTAAAACAGTGAAAAGAGAGGATTTGAGTTTATATAGCCAGAATAAAAGTTCGCCCTAGGATAGGTGGCGCGATCCAATTCGAGGCAGACGAAAGAGCGGGAAAATGGAGAGGCAGTACCACACCCGACGTGACGTGGATGTGAAGCGAAAAATGACGCATTAATTAACGCAATAATGGTTTTTAGATGGGATGGGACAGAAGAAGTCACACATTCATTAGGGAAATAATGAATTCGCATGGGAAGTGTAAACCACAGGTCTCGAGACACACAAATGGCAGCAAAAAATGAAGGCGAAGAATCAGCAACCTGAATCATTGAAGCGACCAGTTAATACGGCCCCAGCTCTAAGTGCTCATTTAACAAATACGGCCTCAATCTCATCGTCCAGTTCGATCAAGGCGTATTTTGGGGACAATTGTTAACAGAAAAATAATTTAGAGGCATGACGTCATTTAAGACGAAGAATGAAGAAGTAATCGACCCAGGACGATTCGAGTTGTGATGGACGAAGTCTCCCAACAAGCGAAGAACAATGAAATAGGAACGAATATGTAGTAGGACGATTGTTACGTGAACATGTGAGTTAGTCAGTTACGGATAGGCCAGACGGTTACTGCACAGTTTGACAGCAACCCCCACGATCTAGCGTTTATCAGAGTACACGATCTAGCAGTTGCATGCATGATCTAGCAGTTGCATGCACTACCCAGCAGTTGCATACATGATCCATCAGTTACATGTGAGGAGGAGACGTGAGAGTTAACAGGCCGAGGAAAGCGGAACTGCTCGAGCGATTGGCGGGATTTTACACTATAAATGACCCAAATGTAGAAAAAGAAAATAAAGAAGAAAAAATGACTCAAAAATGAGCAAGTAGTTTAAATTTAATGTGTTTCTTAGCTTTGTAATCCTTAGGGTTGTAATCTGTATGCTTGCGCCCTTTGCAGGCATTTTCTTGGAATCAAACACCCCTTTCTGGGACTTTATCTCGGGAGGTTTGGAACCTTACACGCGTATTAACAAAAAATTGTGCGAACAACATTCAATTGTTTGCACTAAAAAATAGTCAAGTCTCATGTGGTAAACGTTATCGATATTTTTATTTGATCAAAGTTTAATCGATTTGTCTCTAATTATATACTTATTTAGTAATCACAACTTGTAAAGAAAACCAACACACAACACATATCAATCCTGAATCTAAATCCTTTACAACGCGTTATATAAGGATTTTGTATTTATGATTTTATCGTTTAATAACACACTAATTTAACCAATAAGAATATCACCTGAAAGAGATGATTTGACGATGAGATTTCCAATGATTCCACAAAAAAAAAAATCCATAACGTTATCTATAACGGTTGGTTGCCTCTTCATCTACTGGAATTAACTTCTTTGTGGGACAATATATACCCTTTGTATTTATCATATTGTAGATGAATTACATGATCATGTATCATTAGAATAAATAAGAGCTAGCTATCTCTCTATGCATTTCTCTCCAATTCCTCAAGCTAGTTCAATTCATATTGGCACAAACCAACATTCCTGATAGATAAAATAGAAAATTTTCTACGGCTCTTGGATCACCCCACAGATTTTTATTTTATTATTTTTTTTAAAAAAAATCAATCCCTAAAACAAAAATAATTGGAAGCTAATTAGTAAAAACACACCGGCCTTATTCTCTACGTATGATTACTGTTGCTTTCCAGCTTCTTATTATTGTGTGATTAAAACTTTGCCAAAATATAAGCACCAACTGATCATAAGAAAGTTATGCTTCAATTATAAGAAAATGATATCCTTATTTCTTTTCATATATAAATGACAAACTTAGATGGTCTTGGTTGATTAGATGTGTGTTGAGTTTATAATTACTTTAACAGCTTCGGGATATAAATCACATTAAGTACCGTTAAGCCATAGCATCAAAGAAAAGGTCTAGGTCCCTCTGTTATTTATAATTGTTAGGACAGCATTTCAGTTGACTCCTGGATTTCAGTGTCGGCCCCACCAAATAGATTGTCGCCCGGTCGCAGGCCACATCAATTTGAATCAAAACCATATGTTTAGAATCGAAATAGAACCGGAATTAATTCTATATTATTCAATTAGAGTTCTCATCATAGTCGAACCATTGGAACCGTTCGGTTTCAATATATAGTAATAAAAATTATGTTCAAAGAAATGATTTTTTGTAAGTTCAAGTTTTTTTATTTTATTTTTAATTTAATATAATAAAATTCAAATAAATAAATTTTTTATTATATTTATTTGACAATAATATCTGTTGACGGGTGATTTTCGTCACAGTGACAGTTTCGAGATAACCCTCCCGAGACAATCCTCCTTTAACCTTGAATTTGTTTGGTTATGGGGAGACCAAAGACAAATACAGCAAAAAAGCGAAAATAAACACACAAAGCTGATAAAGAGAGTTTTAACGTGGTTCGGCGGAGCAAGTCCAACCTACGTCCACGGGCACAAAGTGAGGGGTTGTTTTTATTACGAAAACTAACTCGGCCGACCTGTTTGAAGAGAGGTCAACACGAAACCGAGTTGTTTGCCTTTCAAGTTTTACAAGTGGTGCTCACCATTTTCGTTATAGATTTCACTATCTATTTTGCTATATAAAATGACCATTTTTTATAAACAAATCTAACTTCTCTTTTTATACTCAGGGATCACAACACTGTTACCATGCCTCAATAATATCACCCACGTGATCTCCGACTGATTGACAGACTCTCTGCCCCAAGTCTGTCGCCGCCGAAAGCAAGCATGCCGTCTGACAGCCTGTCACATCACCATGTCTTCTCCACTGCCACACGCAATAATAATGATGCCAACCTGTAAAGAACCTTTAAGCTGTGACACGTGTAGGAGGGAAAATTCCAAACTACTCTGATCCCATGTTGGTCTTCAAGAGATCGGCCAATTGATCTGTCGAACTACCCAAACTGTTCCTGTCTTGATCCAAAATATCCGAGCTTATCCGCTTGTTCCAGGAGGTAAGATAAGAACAAAAGGAGCAGCCGACCTATTGTGGTCGGCCTCGGCTCTGACGCTGTCGGTCTCTGAAATCTGTGTCATGCTGTGTCCTCTGGTCTGCCGGTTCCGAGAAGGAAGTGTTCGGATTCTCTGACTGTCTGAGAACTGACTGATACATCTGATCCTCCACAAATGGGTAATTCCCTCTCTGCCATTGCCGAACTGTTCAAATTCCTTTGTCGCTGAAATCCCCATCAACAATATCCAAGTATATTTTTTTTAAAAAACTAATTTCCATTTAAAAAAATTTAATCGAAACCGAACCGAAATCGTTTGGTCCGATTTCTAACGGTTACGGTTCCCAATCTTGTGGAACCGTGACCGAACCCGAATATTCCGATTTGGTTATGGTTCCATAAGATTGGGAACCGTAACTGTTTGATTCGATTCCCTTTTGGAACCGAACCGGTGGCCACCTCTACTCATATCTTGGAATTTTGGGATAATTATAATATTTGACATTACTTGAGAAAGATACTAATAATATTGAATCACTCTTAGTTAGTAAGACGTATTTTTGATGGAGTTTGGAATTAAATTACTCATATTAAAAACAAAACCTTGAGCAGATAATGATTAGGTTATTGGCCTAATCCTTAGATCGCAATTGGGAACATTCTATTACCAGTTGGGCCGGACTTTATATATAGTATCTGAGTTATATCCCAATCATAAATGTGTCAACGAGGGCCTTAGACCCCCAAGGAGTGAATCATATTATCTCACATTCATGTCCCCAACCAAAAATGTGCCAACAAGTGTGTTGGGTCAAAAAGGGTGAATCATAATATCCCACATTAATTGGAAATAACCTTTAACTAATAAGACATGTTTTTGGTAGGCTTCAGAATGGGTCACGCCTATGCCAAGAATAATATTTTGGAGGCGAAAGGGTCACGTTACTTAGCCAAATCTTGGATCGTCAAATAAAATAATATCTCACTATTTGGATCGGATCTTACCCATTTTAATTTATGTTCCGCTTCTGTAACTCCGTTTGTAGAAATAAATCAATAATCCTCATGTTAAATGTTAGTGTCAATCACCAAATGGTATTCGGGTGCATGCGTGAAGTTTCTAAATACTGAGATAAGTTGCTTGGCTTATAGTTAACTAAGTTAGAGGCTGCGCAAATACGCAGATTTTTTTTTATTTAATATGTTTGATTTATAATTGTTTTCACTAAACTTCCATACGTTTTACTGTTTTGTCAAGTATAAGATCGTAACATCATAACATTTATAGAATAGTATGGTTGGTTCGATTATGATTCAAAGATTGGTTTGACATATTTGGTTGATCCTATTAAAAGTGGTAGTAAGCACTACAAGAAAAGAGACATTTAGCATCAAAAATTTCATCGTTAAAAGTCAAAATTTCGACACTAAGGATTTTTGAACTGTTCAAATTCATTTGTCGCTGAAATCCCCATCAACATATGTCCCATAGTTCTCGGTTCCAACGAGTGTACTAGTTGGTGCCGGGAGCTACAGAAATCGGAAGTGTAAAATCAATCAGCTGGTGGTCGGTTCTAGGAACCAAACATGAAACAACCTCGACCTCAATGTTCTCGGCCAAAAAAGACTCTGATGTCTTCTCAAACGACCCCCCAACTTGAAGCAAATCCCCATTTTACCCTTCTGGTAGCCGTCCCTCGAGAATCACAAACCATCACTTCTTCTTAAATGCCCATCAAATCACCTCTAGGGTTTAACCCGAGCGTGACACTTGTCAAACATCCGTGGTCCTCCCGCCAAAAATCAAAATAATCAACCGTTCATGAGGCAGCCGAAAAGTTTTTAATCCCAACCGTTCGTCCCATTCTGAGCAGATGGAGTCCGAAGGCGACACGCGGCGCACATCTAAGGACTCTCCTGATTCGACGACCAAAAATGTCATGAGCTGACTATAAGAAAGCAAAGCAATGCCCATCTCTATCTTCTACAAAAATCTGACTCCTCAAAGTGCAAGAGCTTATTCGTTCCTGCGACCAGCAACCTTCTATTTCGACTAGATCAGCCACCAACACATCTGTTCAAACCAAGTAAGTTCCCGTTCGGCCCCTCTCTTTTTATTCACTGCATTTTACCATGGTTGTTTATTGCTTTCGGATGTTTGTTTACCTGCTATTACTTGTTCTTCATTTCTTCTGGCATGTTAATCTTTTTGTTCTGTGTTGTGAAGTATGTTTCGGGTTTGGTGCTGAGTGCATGATGTATGTGTTTTGGGTTTTCTGTGTTTTGTGTTTGGTTTTGGTGTTTTCAGGTAGAGACTTGCTGTGTGTGGCCATTGCTAGGACATTTAGAGACTGTATGCTTAAGTTCCCGGAAGTTAGAGTAGCTCTTGAACCCGCAGTGCCTCAAACTAACCATTGACTGACCTTCTCATCCATGGTGATTGTCAAGAATGTCTGACGTTGAATCCTCTTCGACCAAGCCTGCAAAACCTTAACCTCATCGTGCTGAAGAATCCTCCTCCAGCTCAGGATCTCCTAGCCTAGAGGAATTAGATACCACACCGACCATTTCTCAAGAAGAAATGACACTTATCACGATAGGATTCCTCGGAAAGACCTTGAGCCGGGTGAATTAAACTATCATGCCTTGGACATGAACCGACCTTCCACCATCACGGAAGATGTCATGTGCGTACTCCGCCATCAGTACGAAATCCTGATTGATATTGCTCTCGATGTCCCTGGTCTGCTTGAGCATGCATGCCAACTTGACTCTGGCTCGGTGGCTCTTCTTCCTTCCCTCATTCTTCAAGTGCGGTCTTCGGCTGCCCATTCAACCGTATTTTGCGGGAATGCTGGCCAGGATGGAGATTGCCCCATGCCAACTAAACTTGAACAGCTGGAGAATACTGGCCGGCTTGTACGTGATTTGGCATAAGGTAGATTTCAGAGAATCGACCTTCGAAGAGCTGATGAGACTATACAAACTGAAGGCCAACCCCCGATCCTATCACGATTGGTACTATCTCTCTTCATATGCCGACACCCCTCCCTGCCCTCATTAAAGACCTTCCCCAAACCAACAAAAATTTCAAAGATCCTTGGTTCTGGGCTTCAGACGACTGGGGACGAACTCGGCCGACGTGCTCAGAGGAGACTGAGGTCCAGGACGTCTTCAGAGCGGGAGGTTAGGAAACGAACCCTTAGCTTCTGTTCCTTAATTTTGTGATTAAGTACTAACTCTCCAATCATTCTCAGCCTGCTGGAGGGATCCTCCCAAGGTCACCATTGAAGTCCGATCTAGAATCATGATGGTTCAAACCTCGCCAATCATTGGAAGAAATTAGTCAATGACACGGCCTTTGTGGAGTCGGGCCTCATTCAGAGCGCACCCCCACAGGCCTCGGGGTGATTAGGTAGCTTCTCACTAACCTTTGAATGAATTCCTTGTGTTCAACCCAAATGTGAATGAAGTTATCTGAATTTGGAAACTGACCATGATCTTTGCCTTGTCCCAAATATCTTGAGCGGCTCCAAAGTGCAACCAAGAGGCCCGAACCGAGCGAAGCCGGAAGTTCTCGAAAATGGCTAACAACTCTTATCCCCGCGGAGGCCAGAGGGAAAACTAAACTGATTACTGGGCCAGCGGCACAGCCCGTATCTTCTCCAACAAGGGCGGCACCAAGTACAACTGTCCGACCTTCTTTTGGATCCTCCAGGCCTTCAAGTAAACGTCACCTTCTGCTCGAAGATGAGGTGGTCGAGCTTACAGATGAGGAGGAAGAAGAGCAACCTCTGGTTCGTAGATCCACTGCTCGGAGGGAGGGGCGAGCTCTGGATGCTCCTCCCAGTACCAGAAATGGAATAGTTGCACTGGGGGTGGACGACCTCAGTGGGAAGGTCCGGAAGACCACTTCTCATCTAGTGCCGGCGTTCAATGTGCTAGCAGATGCAGTTCCCCTCGAACGGATCCCAAAGTTTGAGGACCTATCCTCCGAGACGGTGATTACCGGGTTCACGATCCAGATGGCCGAGGTAAACATTCTTCCCTCTTTCCGTTCCGTACTTTTACTTGTTCATTTCTGACTCCTTATCATTTTCTTGCAGGAAACCTACGTGATGGCCCGGACACAGGACCTACTCCTGAGTCTTTTGTCCGAATGGGGTCAGGTACAGAGGCTCCAAAGCCAAATCTCAGAGCGGGAGGCCGAGTTGGCCAAAAATGAGGAAGTAATCAAAACTCTCGAGCAGACCTTGACTGAAGCCCTTTCCCTGAATGAGTCCCTCCGCAATGCTTCTACCCTTGCCAAGAAGAATATGGAGGTTTCCCAGGAGGAAAACAAACGCCTGAGGTGGGAGGTGACGAGCTTTGAATCCAAGCTCAAGGCGATGACCAGAGAGAGGGATCAAGCCCGGGAGGCACTGACAAAGAGAAAGGCCAAACTGGAGAGAACCAGGCTCGAGGGGGTCAGCGACTGCGCTCAGATTATTCCGATGGTGATGCCCGAGATTGACATGAGGCCTATCCACGTTGTCATCCGGTTCTGCAAAGGGGAGCTCTCCGAGGAGGAGTTCCGCAAACTACTTGCCCTCCCTTCAGAGGAGATCCAGGATCCTGAACCCCTTTCTACCGTGCCCATGTCCCCGGTCGCTGAGGAGATCCAGCCTGAGGCACCTGCCCTTGCCCCTGAAGCCGAAATTCCTGAAGTTTCCGAAACCCCTGAGAAGTTTCTGAAACCCCTCATGCCATCCAGACTGAAACTGAGGTCCCACCTGCCAAGCCCGTGCCTGAAATCCTGCCACCCGAACCCGACCAAGATGAAGTAGCTGCCCCTGTGCGGGCTGATGAGTGAGGGTGACCCTGAGGGGGCTATGTGTATCAAACATTATACTTTCTTTTTTGTAATAACAATCTACAATTTCTTCTTTACTATCTATTTTGAATGTTTTCTTTCCTGCTTTCCATACTTAACATAATTTTCTGTTTCAAACTTGCTAACTTGCCCTTCTGAATCTGAAAGTGGTAAGAAATCTCGACCCTGACCAACTCGAATCCGACCAAGGGGGAACGCTACATCCCCGAGTTGGTGACATGAACTCGGTGAGACGTAACCCGACCCCGAATTGAAGAAACAATTGGCTCCGGGGGAATGTTACCTCCCCAGACCAGTAAAGATCCGGCCATGGGGGAATGCTATGTCCTCATGCCGATGACATGAGCTCGGTGGGACGTAATCCGACCCCGAGTTGAAGAAACACTTGGCTCTGGGGGAATGTTACCTCCCCAGACCAACCAGATCGGGTCATGGGGGAATGTTCTCTCCCCATATTGATCTTACGCACTCGGTGGGACGTAACCCGACCCTGAGCTGAACAAAGCATTTGGCTTTGAGGAATGTTACCTCCCTAGACCAACAAGGTCCGGCCATGGGGGAATGTTCTGTCCCCATGCTGATCTTATGCACTCGGTAGGACGTAACCTGACCCCGAGGTTAGAGAGATGAATGGGCTTGGCGAAACGAGTCCAGCCCCGAGTAGATGGAACAAAGCATCGACGGAACGAATCCAGCCTCGAACAGGTGGAATCAAAGCATCGACGGAACAAATCCAGCCCCGAGCAGGTGGAACAAAGCATCGGTGGAACAAACCCAGCCCCGAGCAGGTGGAACATAA
This sequence comes from Zanthoxylum bungeanum, assembly GCA_019454045.1. Lineage (NCBI taxonomy): Eukaryota > Viridiplantae > Streptophyta > Magnoliopsida > Sapindales > Rutaceae > Zanthoxylum > Zanthoxylum bungeanum. The sequence continues at coordinate 19,509 of SKCR01039785.1, forward strand.
CAGACTCGACGGAACGAATCCAACCACGAGCTAGTGGAACATGACAGACTCGGCGGAACGTATCTGGCCCCGGGCTGGTGGAACATGATAGACTCGGCGGAACGAATCCAGCCCCGAACAGGTGGAACATAACAGACTCGGCGGAACGAATCCAGCCCCGAGCTGGTGGAACATGACAGACTCGGCGGAACGAATCCAGCCCCGAGCTGGTGGAACATTACAGACTCGGTGGAACGAATCCAGCCCCGAGGAGGTGGAATCAAAACATCGGCGGAACGAATCCAGCCCCGAGCAGGTGGAATAAAGCATCAGCGGAACGAATCCAGCCCCAAGCAGGTGGAATCAAAGCATCGGCGGAATGAATCCAGCCCCGAGCAGGTGCAACATAACAGACTCGGCGGAACGAATCCAGCCCCAAGCTGGTGGTGTTAGAGTTGGTGTTCTGAGCGCCAATTTTATTATGTATTTCCTTGTAAATACTAATGTAACGTTTTATTATGAATTAAATAGACAGATTCTTTTATATAACTTTTTCTTTAACATGGTAAAGACGTAACCGACCTTAGAATGATTAGTTATGATACTGTTGCAAAAGCGTCGCAACTGACATTGAGTTGTATCATGACGTTGTCATTTTGAATATCAAAATTGTTTTGGTTTCTTTTTTCACACACGCAACATCAACAAAAATTACAAAGAAAGAATTGAGAGCATTTGGTGAGAAAGGAAAAGAAAAACAAAGGCAAAAGCTTGATTTTGTAAGTTCTTTTCACATTTTTTCCTACATGAAAAATGTTTCAATAAGTCTTAGCTTCAATTGTGTTGTTAAGATCATTCCTCCAATCTTTTAGTTTGTAATTAAATTTTTTGGATGCTTGTTGGATGTGTTTATGCATGTAGAATTAATTTATTTGTTTATTAATGTAATAAAGCTTAATAAATTAATTAGAAAATTAAAGTTGTCATTCTAGAGTTAATTAGTCATCCATAATTAGCCTAGAATTCTTCTTGATTAATTTTATGATGGTGAGAATTAATTGGTGTGGTAATTTGAAGATTAAAGTATTGAATTTTATTAATTTAGTGTAAATTGCCCAATTTGAGTGATTTCTGAAATTAGGGTTCTTACCCACTCAAATTTTGGGGCTTTTCATATATATGCTTTAATTTGATGTATATTTGATGCATGTAAAATTTGGGATTAATTGGATTTGATCTTGATGTATTTTGAACAAATTGGGCCAAATTACAATTAATTAAAATTATGGGCTGTTTTGTAAATTCTGGAAAATTCTGGGCAGTGGCGCAATTCTGGAAAATATTCTGGTTTTGTTGCAAAATTGTAAAAAATTATTTTGGGATTAATTTGGAATTAATTAAATATGTAATTGACATATTTAAAACTAAAATAATTAATTTGCAAAATTTTGGGGTAATTTTGTAATTGAAAGAGATATGATTTCTTGGGTTATAATTTCATAATTTAAGTATTGGTTAATTAAATAAATAAGTTTATTTAATTGTTCCAAGAAAAATTTTTAAAATCGGATAAATCTTTTTTCCGCGTTCCGCTGCGCTAACCCTGTAATTCTTAATAAAACCCTAACAGGTGGAACATGACAGACTCGACGGAACGAATCTAGCCACGAGCTGGTGGAACATGACAGACTCAGCGGAACGAATCCAGCCCCAAGTTGGTGGAACATATGAGACTTAATCATGATGGAAGAAACTTCAACCTCTGAGGCTCCGCGGATCCCGGCGCGGGCGTCCCCTTACCGGATATCAGCAAAAACAAAGATGAGAGAAGATAAAGTTAACAAAATGGAGGTGACTTAGCACATACTCCACACAAACCCGAAAAGAATAACAACTCGGGTGCCCCGAGGCAGCGTCCTGCCTGGTGCCTCCCAAAACACAATCCCGAACCTTACAATTCAGCGTCCCAGCTAGCCGGGCTACGAATCTGTGAGCGGCCGAGACCCTGAGGGCAGAAACCTCCTCATGCTGGGCGGCTCTTGAGTCTGCAAGCGCTATGAGGGCAGAAACCTCCCCATGCCATGCTTCTCCTGATCCGAGGCGATTAGGTAGAAACCCTACGGGGGAAGATGACACCCCATGTACGCCATCCCTTGGGTTTTTCTCAACGGGACTTACCAGTCGACTCGCAGGGGAAGAAACATCCATGGGTCCGGTTTACCCGAGACCACAATGGTCATGGAGGATATTCGGCCATCACCATGCCATGTGCTCCGAGATGGTTCTCAACGGGAGTCACCAGCCAACGCGCATGGGAAAAAACCTCCATGGGTCCGGTTTACCCGAGCTATTTCCTCAAAGATACGAGTCATGGGGTAGTAGCGCTCTGGCCTCGATGGTTTGATAATGACACTTGAGATTGGCGTGCTGCGAGGGGTTCGTGCTTTTCCCACATGTACCTCATCCCTTGGTGCGTTCTGGATCCTCAAAGGTGAAAGGAGCCAGGTCGGGACACTTCCATCCGGGGGTTTGATAATGACACCCGAGATTGGCGTGCCATGGTCTTGGTGCCTTTCCCGACTACCGATCACCCCTTCGCATCGAGCATATCCCAAGAATATTGAACATAGATTTCACATTCAATTAACAAACAAGTAAACTGGCCAAGTTTCTTAATTCAAAATAGAAAGTTTTATTCATATTCAAGGGACCTACTGCCCTTCTTACAACTCTTTGCGGGTCATTTTAAGAGAGGCTTTTAATCTTCTGGTTCTTGTCTTGGTAGTCCGACACATCTTCTAGTCAGAGCTTCTTCAGATCCTTCTGAACTTGCTTCTAGACCGTGTTGACAGGAATCCTCCAACTGGGCCTTCCACACCATCCCCGAGTAAATCTGGGAGCCCAGCCGAGGTCTTCTGTTTTGACTATTTGTGGCCCTCCTCGTGCCCCTTTTCTCCTTTCCTCCCATTTAGGGAGGCCACTATGAGGAACGAAAGGGGGGCCCTGACGGATGACGTTCTCTGCCCTCAGCCGACTAGTTCCTTGATCAATCCTTCAACACTACCTACATATGGAACTGAGGACTCTGGCAGGTCGAACAAGTATGGCACCTGCTCTTGGAGGGACTTGTTCAGCTACGGCCGGAAAACGTCGCCCATCCACAACATTAAATTTCATGAAACAACTCAGTCCTAATGGGTGATCGTTGGCCAACCCTCCTACATTCCATTCTACAAACCAAGAAAGAAGAGCTATTGCTGCCCGAAATTCCCTGGGCATTCCTTCCCATATCTATACCACAAGTGTCAACCTTCATTCTTTTTGCGAACCCTTTCCTCTTTCCGTTGTGACCAGCTTTCCCCCGTTCCTTTTCCCTTTCACCCAGTCTTTCACAAACCACTCTGCTGCTGAACTCTCCAACGGCCCATGGCTTCCGCCTTCCACCATTGTCTCACTACGCAAGTTGTTTTTTGTTCTTTCCCCACAGACGGCGCCAACTGTTGACGAGTGATTTTCATCCCAGGGGTAGTTTCGAGATAACCCTCCCGAGACAATCCTCCTTCAACCTTGAATTTATTTGGTTATGGGGAGACGAAAGGCAAATACAACAAAAAAGCGAAAATAAATGCACAAAGCCGACAAGGAGAGTTTTAACGTGGTTCGGCGGAGCAAGTCCAACCTACGTCCACGGGCACAAAATGATGGGTTGTTTTTATTACGACAATTCTCGGCCGACCTGTTTGAAGAGAGGTCAACACGAAACCGAGTTGTTTGCCTTTCAATTTTTACAAGTGGTGCTCACCCTTTTCGTTACAGATTTCACTATCTATTTTGCTATATAAAATGACCATTTTTTATAAACAAATATAACTTCTCTTTTTATACTCAGGGATCACAACATTGTTACCATGCCTCAATAATATCACCCACGTGATCTCCGACTGATTGACAGGATTTCTGCCCCAAGTCTGTCGCCGCCGAAAGCAAGCATGCCGTCTGACAGCCTGTCACATCACCATGTCTTCTCCACTGCCACACGCAATAATAATGATGCCAACCTGTAAAGAACCTTTAAGCTGTGACACGTGTCGGAGGGAAAAGTCCAAACTACTCTGATCCAATGTCGGTCTTCAAGAGATCGGCCAATTGATCTGTCGAAATGCCCAAACTGTTCTCGTCCTGATCCGAAATATCCGAGCTTATCCGCTTGTTCCAGGAGTTAAGATAAGAACAAAAGGAGCCGCCGACCTATTGTGGTCGGCCTCGGCTCTGACGCTATCGGTCTCTGAAAACTATGACATGCTGTGTCCTCTGGTCTGTCGGTTCCGAGAAGGAAGTGTTCGGATTCTCTGACTGTCCGAGAACTGACTGATACATATGATCCTCCACAAATGGGTAATTCCCTCTCTGCCCTTGCCGAACTGTTCAAATCCCTTTGTTGCTGAAATCCACGTCAAAAATATCCAAGTATAATTTTTTTAAAAAAACTAATTTCCATTTAAAAAAAAATAATCAAAACCGAACCGGAATCGTTCGGTCTGATTTCTAACGGTTACGGTTCCCAATCTTGTGGAACCGTGACCGAATCAGAGTATTCTGATTTGGTCATTGTTCCACAAGATTGGGAACCGTAACTGTTCGATTTGATTCCCTTTTGGAACCGAACCGGTGGCCACCTCTACCAATATCTTGGAATTTTGGGATAATTATAATATTTGACATTACTTGAGAAAGATAATAATAATATTGAGTAATCACTCTTAGTTAGTAAGTCTTATTTTTGATGGAGTTTGGAATTAAATTACTCATATTAAAAACAAAACCTTGAGCAAATAATGATGAGGTTATTGGCCTAATCTTAGATCGCCATTGAGAATATTCTATTGCCAGTTGAGCCGGACTTTATATATAGTATCTGAGTCATATCCTAATCATAAATGTGTCAACGAGGGCCTTAGACCCCCAAGGAGTGAATCGTATTATCTCACATTCATGTCCCTAACCTAAAATGTGCCAACAAGTGTGTTGGGTCCAAAAGGGTGAATCATAATATCCCACATTCAATGGAAATAACCTTTAACTAATAAGACATGTTTTTAGTAGGCTTCGGAATGGGTCACGCCTATGCCAAGAATAAAATTTTGGAGGCGAAAGGGTCACGCTACTTAGCCAAATCTTGGATCGTCAAATAAAATAATATCTCACTATTTGGATCAGATCTTACTAATTTTAATTTATGTTCCGCTTCTGTAACTCCGTTTGTAGAAATAAATTAATAATCCTCATGTTAAATGTTAATGTCAATCACCAAATGGTACTCGGGTGCATGCGTGAAGTTTCTAAATACTGAGATAAATTGCTTGGCTTATAGTTAACTAAGTTAGAGGCTGCGCAAATGCGCATATTTTTATTTTATTTAATATGTTTGATTTATATTTTTTTTCACTATACTTCCATATGTTTTACCGTTTTGTCAAGTATAATATCGTAACATCATAACATTTATAGAATAGTATGGTTGGTTCGATTATGATTCAAAGATTGGTTTGACACATTTGGTTGATCCTATTAAAAGTAGTAGTAAACACTACAAGAAAAGAGACATTTAGCATCAAAAATTTCATCGCTAAAAGTCAAAATTTCGACACTAAAGATCTTCTACGTCGGAGTAAAATTTTGATGCGAAAGCTTGATCGAGAAAGATATTTAGTGTCAAAAACCGATTTCGACGCTAAAAATATATCTTCAGCGACAGAATATTTTATCGCTAATGTACTTATTTTTAGCTTCGAAAGTCATTTTCGATGCTAAAAGTAAATTTATTCAGCGTCGAAATCAATTTTTGATACTAAATACCTTACTCGACCAAATTTTCGCGTCAAAATTTTATTTCGTGTAATACCCCGAGTTTTTCGAAATAGTGTTGGAAGATTTTCGAATTAAAGTTAAAGATTTGGAATATGATGGTGTTCAAAAATAAGGATTTAAGTGTTGGAATATAGATCAGAACATTTTAAATGAAGCTTAGTTGCTTTGGTAAATGCGTGGTTCTGGGAATCAATTACGCGATTTTTGTTTATAACATTATACGCGTAAAAAATTCTTATTTTATCTATAATAATAGCAAATAGGGGTGACCACCGGTTCCGGTTCTACCCGGAACCGGTTAGAACCGGACCGATTTTTCGGGTTTGGAATCGGAACCGGTTGTAATCGGGTAGGTTCCGGTTCCAAAAATGAAGGAACCGATTTTATCCGGGTAGGTTCCGGTTCCAAAATGGTCGAAACCCGAACCGGACCACGGAACCAGTTTATATGAACATTTAGAGATTTATATGAATATTTAGAGATTTAAATTTCGGTGCTCTGAGATATTTCTTTTAATTCATCTCTTTGTTGCTAAATTTTTAGATTGTGTTTTCTGATATTGTAACAATTATGTTTGCTGGGAGCTTTGTTGGCATTGCGTGTGCTCGCTCTCTGCATTATCAGTTCTACTCTTGGTATGTAAGCTGGACATAATACTTTTTTTTTTTGGTGATTGATTTGGTAGTATAATTGTGCTGCTTATAGTTTCAAAAGTTGTTTTCTTCACTTGATCCAACTTTAGCAGGCCAAACTGTATTTTCAATTGGAAGACCAAAAATATTCTCAAAGTTTGGACAAAAGGCAAATCCATTTTGTGATGCTGTGTGATATAAATTCTGGACTTCCATATTATAATAAAGCATGAATTGTATTTTAGCATGTCTTAACTTTTTCCTTGAGCAGGAGGTGTATGTTTTGGTAGTGTTTGTCAATTTTAATGTCTTGTGATTAAGTGTTTATCATTCATTTTAATTAAAATATTTTTCATTTTCTTCGTTCTTGAGCTTCCGCACTCCGATTTGGTCCCCGTTTTTTCTTACGGACTCGTATCAGAATGTAATTTTCATTAAAATATTTTAAAATAGGGTAATTCAAAAATCGGACCGGAACAGGATTGGAACCGAGTAATAGGGTACCCTGTTTAATTGGGTAGGTTCCGGTTCCACTTAGTGCGGAACCGAATTTTTCCGGGTAGGTTCCGGTTTTATGCGGAACCGGAACCGAAACCGGTTTTGCTCACCCTTAATAGAAAACGAATTCCGATTGAGTTAATTCTTGAACCAGACTTACTTTTTCGAGAAGAACAATTTTGATGTTGAAAACTTTTCGAAATTTATATCAGAAGTGTTTCAAAAATATAAGTTTATGAGAAAGCCCAATGAGAGGGACCTGATTGTAATTTCGCGCGGTCAGATTGTAATTTTCAAAAAATTCATATATATACCTCTAAGTTTAAGGAAATTGCGAAAAATGCTTAAGCCTCACAACTCTCTCACTCGACCCTTTCCCCTCCAATAAACACTTTTTGTCTTGTTGGCCACTGACGGGGGCCCCAGATCGCTGCCGACGACGAGAAAAATATAGGAATATACGCGTGAATGGGTTTCACGATCCCATCTCATCGCTTCGTATCAAAACCCGAGCCACCCGCCAAATCGAAGCTCTCAAAGAGTACTACAAGTTGGCGGTGATGGATTTTTCGTTCCGTGTACGGTTGCACACGAAACGAGGGATAAAGATTTAGATGAATAGTGACCCACGGTGAACAGAAGCTCCGATTGGAATTCCATCGATTCCGACACGTTCGTGGGATCGTTTGGAGTCCGTATATGCCCTTGAAATCTCGTTAAGACCTCCCGGTAAAAACTCACAAATTTCAAGTTTATCGTTAAAAGTTCGGATGTATCCAGTAGCTTCGTAGAGTAACTTAATGATATAAATTGAATTGTTTGAGTATTAGTATATCGAATAAGTGTATTTGGTAGAATCCGGGTGAAAATGGAACGAGTTGGATCGATCCGATAGAATATGAAAATTTTTGGTAAAAATGGGTTTTTGCGTTTACTAATGTGTTTTGATTTTAACTATAGTTGTGAGTTTTATATGATATTACGAACTAGAGATGACAAAAAAGCCCGGGCCCGGTCCGTTTTGGCTTTGTCCTGGTCTGGGATAAAAAAATCCTGAGCTGGGCCCGAGCTTTAGAAGCCTGAGCCCGAGCCGAGCTTAGCATATTAAGCCCGAGCTTAAACAAAAAAAACATATATATATTTTAATATGTTTGTAGTATTTGCATTTGCTTGTAGTATTTGCATTGTTAGTTTATCGATGAAACTTTGCGAATTGTCTTTGCATATAGTGTGAACGTATTTTGTATTTGTATATTTTTAATATTTTTTTCAATTTGTTTTTGAAAAATGGGCCGGATAATGTCCGGACTCGGGCCTGTCATGGCCCGACAAACGCTCAGGCTGGGCTTTTCCCGGGCCCGGGCTAATTTTTCCTTACCGGGCGCAAGTCCGGCTTATCAAAGCCCGAGCCCATCCCGGCCCATTTCCACTCTTATTACGAACATGTTTGGATAAATCCGGGTAGGTTCTGAGGGTTCGGGACCCTTCCATAGCGTTTGTGGAAATATTTTCGGAAGATTTTCTAAAAATACGTAAATCGAGAATTTAGATGAACTAGTGGCTTGGAATAGTTTGTAATGGTGTTTTAAGATTATTGAAATTGAAAATGTTGAAATCAGATGTGTTTTGGTTGTCCCGAAAAGATCCAGGATTTTGTCAAAGTTAAGTTGAAAATTCTACCTAATACATCGGGACTGGAGATATCACGCTAACTCGAGAAAATATAGAAAACATTGAGATAATTCCTCATTATCAAGTTAGCGTGGAAATGGCAGATGAAGATGAGTTCGAAGATGAACTGAAGATGAGTTCGAGTCCTTCAAGGAAACCTCAAACGCTGACGATGATGTTGTGTCATATAATAGTGACTAATTTAGTTAGTATATGTATATGTATTATTTGTTGTTAGTTGATTAATGGATGGTTAATTATATATGGAGATATTAAAGTTCATATATACTTAATTCACTATAAGGATTATTATTATTATTATTATTATTATTATTATTATTAATTACCCTTTAGCGTCGATTAAGGATATTTGACGCTAAAAGTTAAACCTTTAGCGTCGATTCAATATATTAACCGTTAAAAGTGAATCTTTAGCGTCGATTAGTAGTTCGACGCTAAAAGTTTTAAAATTTTCAATATTCGTAAAAAAATTTCCTAAATTTTTAAGAACCGCCAAACTTTTAGCGTCGAATTAGTTCGACGCCAAAACCTAAAAATTTCGACGCAAAATGGTTATTAAAATCCCCAAATTGTTTACCATTCTCTCTCACTCCTTGTTTCGAATTCTTCTACTGTTTCTCATTCTTCTACTCGGCAAAACCTGGTTAGTATATTTTTATTTTTATTTTTTTTGCCTCTCATTTTATGTAAATTGAAAGTTCGAGTTTATCCAAGGTTCCGACCCTATGCGGAATTTATCACAATTAACTAAGATAAGTCGTAATTAATGTGTCTTTGGATTAATAAAATTAACAACCACCCAAGCTTAAGTCTATGTAATTATAGATCAAAGCAAAATATTTAATCAATAAATAATAATGTAGAAAATAAATATCAACCACACAAAATCAACACAAGTATTTTGATGACGAAATGGAAAACTCATGCGAGTAAAAAACCACTCAGGGTATCTCGCCTACCATCCTAAAATCCACTATATGAAACTCATGCGAGTAATCCATATTTGGTAATAAGAGTGTGATTGTGTAGGGAATTAAATAGAAAAATCAAATTTACTTTATTAATGAAAAGCATGATGTTACATGTAGTTTATCCCCTCACTTGTAGTTCAGGTCGGTCCGATCCCGAGCAGTAATGAAATATCCTCATTTTTCTCGTGAATGTATGTTGGAGCCACTCTTCGCCGAAACACGTAAATCTCTGTGTTCATCATGTCTGCTTGCTAAGTTTGTACAATACCCTACTAACCTAACAAAATCACAGTTAGAGGAGGTTTATTCAAATGGTGAATTCCCTATTTTTCCATTCGAACGAAAAACAACCGTTAATATACTTAAATAATACTCATGCTTCTTATGCTCGAATTTACTTCTAATTATTTATGTAGGTCTCGTTTCACCTTTTCCTAATGTGAAAAATTAACCTAAAATAAGATTGGCGGGCCGGAGACGTCATCGGAGGAACCGTGTAGTGTAGCTCGAGAGCCTATTTAGGCGGCCGAGACAAGCCCCCTCGACTCGATGTCCCATTTTTTACCCAATGCTTAATAGTCGATTGCCACATACGACTTGTGGTTACTCGATGACATTTGGATAACGTGAGAGACTTTTGCTTCACTTTTGTACGTGTAATTTCAGCCAAATATATACCCACATAAAAAAAAAAAAAAAAAAAAAAAAAAACCACCATTATCCAAAAGCTTTGGTTTAATTCTTTATCCTTAAGTTCCTAATCCTAGACGAGGAAACGGTCCCGTTTCCGTACAACCAAATTACATTATCCAAACCTTTATTATCACTCTTTTATAATATAAACAATTTGTGTAAATGTGTCACAAGCCACTCTGCTGTAAATATTGATTAATTAAAATGAGTAAAATATTGAAAAAACCTAGGGACCAAAACAGGATAGCTGGGTGGGTCCCACTTGGATAACCGGCCTGAATTTGAACTTGTGAGCCTAATGATCATGAGGCTAGCCCACGCCCGGCCATAGTTTCTAATTTTTATTTTTATTTTAAAAATTATATTTGGAGAAGTGTCAACGTCTGATAATTTGGGTGGGTTTGTGGGGACGGACAAGCATATATATTAAAATAAATATATAAACTAAAATTGTAGACTGACCAACAATTGCTGGTAAAGACCTGGATTGTTTTTTTTCTTTACCTTAAAAGCCACCAACCTTAAAAAGTGTTTTTTTTTTCAAAATGTTTTTTTTTTTTGAAAAATATGCTTGAGCTTTCCATACATATGCTTGTGTGTAATATTATTTAATTAATGGGTTTATGGCATGTTAGGGTTGCCCTAATGACACTGATTAAGGGAATGCAACTTTCATTATAGTATGCACTTGCTAAGTTATAATTAATCTTGGCTAATGGCTAGAATATGAGCATGCGGTTAACATTTGTTGCCCTAAAATTTTCAAGATTTTAATTAAACTACTTAATTCAAGCTTTGTAATGGTGATAGGGTTCTTAAGATTGTAAGATTAAGGTGCAAGCAAGTCAAAGGACATTAAGGAACCGAGGAACAAGAGAGTCAGATGTAAAGGTCCTTAAGTTACCCTTTCGCTTCATAAAACTGTGGCTATCTAGAAGGGAAATATATTATTGTCATAATATAATCGTATATATCACGCAGTGTAATTTCTTTTTTATGAGATATGAATTAAATGTTCACCCTACATTGGCAACACCATCAAAATATCTTATCATTTGACTAATATTTTAGTATAACGGAGGTATTGATGTCTTGGTACCATCAACATATAAAATATGCCATATGTATGTAGTTGTATTATATAACTAAAATTTATTTATTAATTGTTGATGATTGTTTTTCGTTCAAAGAGTAATTTGAGAATTAACCTCTCGAATAAACCTCCATCAACAATGAATTTGTTTGGTTAGTAAGAAACTAAAGCAAACTTAGCAAGCACACTAGGAAATCACAAAGACAGGGAGTTACGTGGTTCGACAAAGAGTGACTCTAACTTACGTCCACGGGAGAAATGGGGTATTTTATTACTTGCTCGGGGATCAAGACCGACCCGAGCTACAAATGGAGGGGGAAAACAAGATTAAAAAATTGAACACCTCAAATCTTATGATAAACCCGGTATAAATCTCACAAATGATCAGGAACTGACCATCTTTCTCTCTCTCCCTCTCTACTTTAGAAGCTTTTAGCTATTTTATAAGTAGTGAGACGCGAAAAATTTTAACGCTTCAATTTGACTCCTTTATATATATAAGATCCCAAATCCACTATTTAACAAACCCATGACGTCAGCCCATGTCATTCTGTCATCATTATTTTTTTCCCCAACCACTCATCAAACAGTTGTTCTGACACCTGACTTCTAACACCCCGAATTTATTTTTCCCAATTTTTAATTTATTAAATTGTGTGTGTTGGAAATTTAGGGACTAGATTGTTAGTTTACAAAAGTTTGGATTTCAATAAGGTTAGGGACAAGTTGAGGGGTGACAAATGATATTTATCATGTAGTATATAAAATAAACACACACAAACCCTTCTTTTCCAGCAGCCACTTTCGAAAGAATCAAAGAGAGAGAGAGAAAGAAAGAAAAAAGAAAGAAAAAAAGAGAGAAAAGAGAGGAAGTCGCCTCGATCCGTCCGATCTGGAGCCAATCTCGATCGGTTCTTTTAAGGAAAGTGTAGATCTCTACGAGAAGATTATTTTGGTGGTGGTTTCATCTCGGGAAACTCCATATTTTCGTAGAAATCCCGGTAAGAAACTTTTAGTGGTTTTTCTTGATTTCCCGTTGATTCGGAACTTCGATTGACAAACCGTCAGCGGCATTGGAAGCAGGATGGGGATGAGAATATTCGACCGTCTGAAAAATTAGACTCTGGCCGGCGCGTGGTGCTCACGTGCGCCTTGAGCAGTGGGGAGTGAGGCCCACGTGCGGCCTGGACGAGCGGCGCCCCAGACTGAATGTGGCCGCCGACTTCCCGAGTCTTCCTCCATGATTTCCCGACCATTCCGAGTAGTAACGGACCTCCGAATCTTGATTTTCGTATAATTTATCTTTATGTTTGGTTTATGCATGTTATGTATTTCGGAACGGAATTTGCTTTAAAGTATGATTAGTTTACATGCTTAGACCATATAAATGATTATCTTGTGGTTGGAAGTGAATGATGGACTTTATCGGGAAATATAGTCGAGTAAGATTGTGTACGGGAAATTATTGTGAGCCCGAGATTTGGGATAGTGGTGTTGGATTAAATTATAGATGTGTATATTATGAATAGAAGATGAATGTAAGTTGATGATTATGGGTTGTATAATGGAAGTCCATATTATAGATGGAACTTTGCCGAAATTTCGTTAGGATTACGAGAGGGACCGAGTCATTTTTCTTGCATATTATCTCATCTATTCTAGTTAGGATTATGTTCCTTATCGTACATTCTTTTGTCTCTTTAGGTGATCGTAATACCATAATCGGGGACGGTCCTGCTGCATAGTTCCTTTCTCTATAGTCAGCTCGCTAGGTGCTTGGATAAGCTTGTAAAATTGATGTTTTCCAAAGTATATAGTATGTCTGTTTTCTTAAATGAATTTTCAAGGTAATGCATTAAATGATTTTGTTTTTAGAAAGTTTATATTTTGCTATAAAAGTATGGATCGAATATTGATTATGTTGAAATCATGTGTTTGTGATATATGAGAAACTTGCATGATTTGAGATATATGAGCATGTATTTTAGAAATAATTTTAATGCTAGGATACACTCCGTGTACTTATACGTGCCAGATGATTTGCCGTGAGACGAGGTCTCGTGTTGCCAGTTTTGCTCCAGATGCCAGTTATTGTCGTGGGGATGCCCCATGTTGCCAGCTTTTCCGTATTATTACGAGAGTGTGCATATAGATGAAAAAACAACTTTATTATTACAGAGTATTCTTGAGCAGAATGAGATTTATGATTTCATGTAAATATTTGATATAGCGATTTACAGCTTATGTATTTATTTATATTGTGAAAGACTTATTCGATCCGCTTTGTTACTTGTTTATCCACGGCACTAAGCTGTGATCCGTTGCACTAAGCATGAGCTTACCCCTTTCTTTAATTTTACAGGTTAAGCAGATTAGTAGATCATTCATTTTTGTCATCTTCCCAAGGAGAGCCGTTGACCAACTTCCATCACGTCAGCCTTCTCAAAGCCCAAACTTCCAAATAGAGAACACGTCATGTGGCTTCAATACAAGTCGGCTTGTGATCCCATCTTAGCTCATCGGGTCTGCATGCCAAAGTGAATAATGCTTAATCAAACTTCCTGACTTCTTTAACCAGGTCAAGTCGGTAAGCATGACCCACTTAGGTCGGCTTTCGTAAATACTTAAATGCTGTCAAATCCATCATTTATTCTTTAGGTCGGGTCGATATCCTACCTTGCTTCATCACCAGTAGGTTCTGTCCTCGGAGAACTCCTATGTATAGTGGGGGTCAGGACCCTCTGTCCCACTTCAGCCTCTCTGAGCCCTTAGACCTTTCATCATCCTTATGGCCAATTACAAACCTCATTATACATTTCCTCGAAATTTGAACTTCCTCGGGGCCAAAAACCACCATCAACATCTGTCCCACAATTCTTGGTATCAATGAGTTTGCAAGTTGATGCCGGGAACTTTAAAAAAGACGGTGGTGCATGAGGCTGGAGACCGATCTGTTGTCCTCAGGCTGATACTCATATGGGCACCTCTTACTGCTTTAACTTGATGTCTCGTGGACCTTTCGAATACTTGGAATGTTTTTCAAGAAAAAAAATTTCCTTTCATGCTGATGCTAAAATCCATTAGATCCACGCTTCGCAGTCTTTCTGAAAATCAACCTTGGTCTCATATCCTTGAACTAGCTCATGGCTCGGTTATCATATCCATAATTTTTTCTTAGACTCGACCAATACTACGATATCTTGAGGCCGTTATCCCATTGTCAAGCTGACTTGAGTCGATATTGGTTGGCCCTTAGCTAAAAATCTGACTGGCTTCATCATTTCTTCTATTCTCAACAGACTACGGGGGAGAAAATCTAACCCCATGCCTTCTACTTTGAAATTCTATGGGGAATATTCTGTAAAGTCATGTAAAATAGAAAAGGCACGAGGGAAAACTCTCCTCCTCGGGCTAACACACAATAATAGGGCCTCAACGTGACGTAAGATAGCCTTGAGCCGATCAATAATCCTGGTCACAAGGGAATGATCCCTCCATGTGCCATCATACAACATGGCTATGGCGAAACAAATATAGCCTCGAGCCATTATAACCACTAGGCCACAAATGAATATTCACTCCTTGTGCTATTCAATAACATAGCCTCAACGAAACGAATACAGCTCCGAGCTATTATAACCACTTGGCCACAAGAGAATGTTCCCTTATTGTGCCATTCAATAACATGGTATTGGCGGAACGAATGCAGCCCCGAGCTATTATAACCACTTGGTCACAAAGGAATATTCCCTCACTGTGCCATTCAATAATATGGTATCGGCAGAACGACTGCAGCCCCGAGCCATCATAACCACTTGTCTACAAATGAATATTCCCTCATTGTGCTATTCAACAATATGCTTCAACGAAATGAATGCAACCCCGAGCCATTATAACCACAATCTCAAGGACATTGAGGGAAGATTTTCAACCTCCGGAAATCCTCACGCACTGATAGTGTGTCCCATACCAAGTCATACAAAAAAAAAATAAATGATGATAAGTGTAATGGGGTGACGTATCACACACTCCCTATCGACCCAAAAATAGGAAGGTAACTGAGTCAGCGTCCTGTCCCATGCTACCCAAAATAAAAATTTTAAATATTACAATCCAAAGGTTCCGACGAACCAAGCTACAGATCTAGGGGTGGCCAATGCCATGGGAGAATTTTCCTAATGCTTGGCAAATCCCGAGTCTGCAAATGCCACGAAGACCTCATAGTCTTTCCCGTGCTATGATTCTACAGATCTATAATGGGATGGCCAGCGCCACAGAGGCATTTCCCATCCCCGTGATAGGCGCGTCTGGAGGTTGTAAACCCCTCGAAGGTCCGTGGGCATTTCCTGTGCTATACAAACTCGAGGATACTGTAGTACCCCGTAATTATCTTCAATCCATGCATGCTATGATTACTTTGGGGTAAATGCCACGCCGAATCTCTCACCGAGCGTGCTTTGGATACCCGAGGCACCAAATGCCACGTATGTCGTCTTGCTATATTCCCTAAAGGTACAAGCCGTTAGGTATTAATGCTCCAGGTCGGGGGTTTGATAATGACACCAAAGATTGGCATGCCATATGGGTGTGCACTTTCCCACATTTCTTGTACCCCTTGTTGTAGTCTGATCACAAGTATTTCACATGAATATTAAATAAGTATTTCTCATTCAAATAATAAACAATCGTATGCGTACAAGTTTTTATTTACAAAGAGAAAGCTCTATCAATATTTTTGGGATCTACCACCTTTCTTACAACTCTTTAAGGGTCATTTTAAGAGTTGTTATATTGAAAATACCTTCTCAGCATTTTTGCATTCCAAAGCTTCTCGAGTTGGATGTTGTTCAGCTGTTCTAGGTGATAAACACATGACCTGATGACCTCGAAAACCTTATAAGGTCCTTCCCATTTAGCTCCCATGGAGCATTCTTCGGGCTTTATTGTATTCAGGGTGACCCACCTCATAAACAAGTCTTCGAAATGTAAGGTTCATACCCGGACACTCTTGTTATATAAACAAGCCATCATTTGCCGATATGCTGCCATTCTGAGCGCCGACCTTTCTCTTTTCTCCCCGACTAGATCAAGATGGTGCTTGAGGATGAGTTTATTTTATCATTCTTTAAAATGCTGGACCTGATAGGTCATCATCCCGATATTTAGTGGAATAACTGTTTTACATCCGTAAGCCAATGGGAAGTAAATTTCCTATATGGAGTATTTATAAGTTGTCTAATGTGCCAATAGGACTTCTGGTAGTTCTTCAACCCATAAACCCTTACATAACCTGATCCTCACCTTCATATTTTTCTTAATGGCTTTGTTTGCCACTTTTACTTTTCTGTTTGACTACCAATGAATAAGTGATGCAAATCTCAAGGCAATTTGGCGATCTTCACAGAGCTTCTTGAAACCTGTAATGTCAAAATGCTTCCTATTATCCGTGATGATGGCCTTGGGAATCCTGAATCGGCACATAATATTCTTTCTCACAAAGTCTGTGATGTTTTTCTTGGTTATAGTAGACAACGGCTTAGTCTCTACCCACTTTGTGAAATAGTCGACTATTATGATTCCATACTTAGCATGTCCCCAACCTGTTGGCACAGATCTAATGAAATCCAACCCCCACTAGGCAAACGACCAAGGGCTCGACAAGGTGGTCAGTTGCTCAGATGGTTGTTGAGGCACATTAACATTCATCTGACACCATCAAATGCTCGGGCCACTCCGAACCCATCATGATGCATTGTCGACTAGAAAAAACCTTGTCTGAGTGATTTGTGGGCAATTGATTTCCCACCAGAGTGGCTTCCATAGATTCCTTCATAAATTTCTCTGAGCACGTAATTTGCCTCTTCGGGCCCAAGACAACTCATATACGATATCATTGTTAGGGATATGCCCTATACCCAACTTGTGGATGGGCTATATGTACATGTATTTGTAATTTTTCATTAATTAATAAAATGAAAATCTTTATTATACGTGTCTTACATAACTTATATGAATCATCAAACACTGTAATAAAGCCCTTAGAGTAATAAGATGATGGCTTCCATGCCTTATGAGAATCATTACTCTCAAACGTTCCTAGTCATAGTTTTGTGAATAATTTAGGCGTTCACAAAGCGGAGAGACTAGCATGATGATATGATCCACCCTAAAATGGGGTAGCCGATCTCATAGGCTACTAGCGGAGATCCGTCCGCTTGGTGTATCACATGGATGCATGAGTTGCTCGTGTCCATCGAACTGACCGCCGAAAGTTTTCACATGGAGTGTTTATCCCATGTGTCTGTGAGAACTTTCATGTATCGATTGTATGACTAGTCCTTAGACTTGAGGTCTTTACAATCTTATATGTGGATAGAATAACTTTGACATTCTCCTTCCCCGGTTCAAAAGATCCGGTCATAAGGGTATGATTGGGTCATTTGTTGAAACACATGAAGTTTGTAAAGATACAACAGAGAATCGCCACTCTCTCGGATAATATTTTCTTATAAGAGTAGTGTCCCAGTTCGTGGGTTGATATGTGTGATCAGTGCTTGAGATTGTGGCCGCAGCGGAAGAATCATGTGAGATTCTTGGGTTAGCACGATTCATGACACTATGAACATCTTACATTTGACCATATGGGTAGACACTTTTCGTACCCTAGGTCAATAGGTGGGGATACTGTAGGCACTGCATTTTTGCATATAAGTCCCGATGATGAGCCTCATATGGAGGCACTACCCGATAAGTTGCGGAAGTCGGGAGGAAACGGACGTCGGAAGGGAAAATTCAGAAATCAATACCTTCTTGGACTTAATTCGTTTGCTTAGCTTCGGGTTCGCTCGTTGGATTTCTGTTTTAAAATTCATCATTAGCCCAAAACCCCCGCAACCCATACCAAGCCACACACCACCAACCACACGCCCAAGCCCACCAAAAAGGCCAAGCCACATGCCAGAGCCTCCAAGCCCAATCCAAAATAATTAAATACATGTTAAAATCCAAAAAAATCACATTCCCCATTTAAATAAATCACATGCCTAAATTAAATAAATCAAATCAAATCATCTTCCTAAATTAAACAAATCCATTCCTAAAGTAAATAAATCACCTTCCTAAATTAAAGAAATCATTTCCTTATAACAAACTAATTAAATCTTCCCCATGATCACACAATCTCCATTTCCTACCCATACAAGGACAACCCTAACCCACTCCTATAAAAAGACACACAAACCAGACCTTTGGGACCTAGAGCATCCTCACGGCACAAACACAAGAACTCATTCACTGGGAAAAGCAAAAAATCAAAACCCTAAGCCATGGCTCTCCTTCCCCTATCACCTTTCTCCTCTCGGCAATAAACCCTAGAGCATCATTCTCTCATCTCATTCTCTCTCTAACCTCACATTCACGACACACAGATCAGCAAAACAACCTCTTCACTCTCTTGGCCTTCTCTCTAAATGCACGTACTTCTCTATCACACAGCCATTCCAAGACTCCCTAAGCTTTTCCAATCTCTCTCCTGCCCCCCACACAGATAGGTAGCAAACAATAACACAACCCTAACAGCCTCTGGTCGGCATCATCTTTTCTCTCTTCTTACTGCCTCTTAAAACCATCACAACCCCTCCATGAGCAAACCGACCCTACTGCCCCTTTCACGTGAACCACACTCAGCTCTCTCATCACAACGACACAAGCAATGAAACCCTAAAGACAAACCTCTCATTCTCTCTCTCATCTCATGCACACACTGACTAAAAACCCTAAACAGCCACACACAAAGCCGAATCAACCCCTTAAAGTAACAACCCCACTCACTGACACAAAAACAAAAAAACCTAATCCTTCTCGCCATGTCCTTTTCTCAGCAGCCCCTCATCACGCATGAACAAACAGCCCTCACATCGACATGCAGCCTTCCTCCACTGATCGACACAAAAACAAAATAACCCCCTCCAAACTGCACCCCTAATTCCCCAAAATACCGCAAATTGCACCCCAAAAACAGCCCCCAAAATATCGCAAACTGCACCCCAAAAACAGCCCCATAACCGAACAAGAAACTGACCCAAACCAGCCCCTAAATAGGTCCAAAACAGTAACCAAAAAAAATGACCAGAAATAGCAGCAAAAACAGAGAAAATAGCAGCCTAAAACAGTGAAGCAACGAAGGAAAATATTGAACCAGTGAACCGGAGGAGTTGCAGAACATCAACCCTTCTGACGGCCGCATAACGCATTTCTAAGAGGAGACCTAAAAGGTAAGACCTGAGGGCACCCTTTTATTTATTCTCATTCATCTTTTAATTATTTATTAGTATTTCTCCGCATGCTTATTGTTGTTTATGTATGTTATTGTTGTTGGATGGATGATTTTGTGCTATCTCTCGTGGTATATCGGATGGAAACCCAGACATAAATTCCGTAGCCGAATCCGAATGAGGTAGTTGTAGGCACTGTATTTTTGCATGTAAGTCCTATGATGAGTCTCATTTGGAGACACTACCTTTTAAGTCGAGGAAGTCGCGGGAAACAGATGTCGGAAGGGAATCAGTATTTTTGTTAGATTTTATTCGTGTTTAGACCTCAGGCTCGCTTGTTGGACCTCCGTTTTAAAACACCTTGGCCCAAAACCCCTACAAGCCACTCACTAAGCCAAGCCCACATGCCCAACCAAGGCCCACACACCCAAGCCCACCTAAAACACATCCAAATTAATAAAATGCATATTTAACACATGGCAAAATTAAATAAAATCTAAAAATCATATACCAAATTAAAATAAATATCAAATAAAATCATGCCTAATTAAAATCAATCAAGTATATTATATTCCTAACTAAACAAATCTCATGCCTAAACAAAACAAATTAAATATATTACCTTCTTAAATAAACCAAATTTTGTCTCCAATCAATCCCTTCCTTGGCAAGCAAGGATTCACCCATCCCATTTGTCTATAAAAGAGACCCAAAACCAAGACACTTCCTCTCTCTCTCTCTCGGCAGTGACCAAAACAAAAGAAAAGCAAATAAACACTAAGCCTTCACGCATACAAAAACCCATCAGCCATTCACTCACTGCCCACGCACACACACACGTTGAAATCACCTGCCTCATGCCGAGTCACTCACTTCCCTACGCCACTTTCACATAGCAAACTCACGCCATTATAAAACTCATCAACGAGCAGCCCTACACCCCACATAAGCCTTCCTCCACTCATCAACCTTCAACACACAGCTTTCACACGTCAACGCAAACCAACTGCCCATCTCACGCAAAGAATTTAATCAACCAGCCTCACTCACTATCCCCTCACAAACAGCAGCCAAAAATGCCAACAAACAGCAGCCTTTTAACCGCAAAACCAGTAGCCTAAAACACCAAAAACAGTGACCAAAATACAGCAGCAAAACAGCAGTAAAACAACAGCAAAACAGAGTCAAAATAGTAGCTTGAGTAACGAAACAATGAGGAAAGATGCAAACCAGTAAACCGGAAAAGTTGCGGAGCTTTAACCCTTCCGATCACCGTGAAACGCGAATCCGAGAGTCGACGAAAAAGGTTAGACCTGATGGAACTTTTCACATCCATTTTTATTCGTATTTTTACTATTTATTAAATCTTATTTACATGATTATTGTGGAGTGATGCATGTTGTGGCCCTTGAATAGATAGAAAAGCATGTATTGTGAAATGGTGTATGTTGTGGCCCTTGGATAAAACGGAAAATGTGTCACCAATTGTGGTATATCGGATGGAAATCCGGACATAAATTTCATAGCCGATCCGAATGGACGGTATTATGATCTGTACTCGGGATACAAATCCACGTACCACTTGAGTATACGGCACATATTTCATTTCATGTTATTTTGATTCATTTATTATCGTTATTTAATTTCTGCATGTTATTTATTTATGTAATAATATGATGCGCATGGGCTTAGTAAGTCGGATTAAAGGTCCTCCATTTCGAGGGGTTAAAATCATTTACCACGATGTTTCGCCTCGCTGGATGACGTATATTTGGTTGAATGTAAGATGTGTTCAATCGGGTATACGAAGTCCGATATTGTTGTCTTTATTTTTTATATGCATTATGTTATTAGCGCATGGGCTTAGTAAGTTGGATTAAGGTCCTCCATTTCGAGGGGTTAAAATCCTTAACCACGATGATCCACCGCGCCAGATGACGTATATTCGGTTGAATGTAAGATGTGTTCAATCGGGTATACAAAGTCCGATATTATTGTCTTTATTTTTTATATGCATTATGTTATTAGCGCATCGGCTTAGTAAGTTGGATTAAAGGTCCTCCATTTCGAGGGGTTAAAATCCTTTACCACGATACTTCACCGCGCCGGATGACGTATATTCGGTTGAATGTAAGATGTGTTCAATCGGGTATACAAAGTCTGATATTGTTGTCTTTATTTTTTATATGCATTATGTTATTAGCGCATGGGCTTAGTAAGTTGGATTAAAGGTCCTCTATGTCGAGGGGTTAAAATCCTTTACCACGATGCTTTGCCGCGCCTTTTAGCCCGTTATTATTGATTAGGTGTCATCTATTCATCCGTTCACGTATGTGTCATGTTGTTTACTGCATTTTGGAGGTCACTGCTGTAACCCCGTTCGAACGCATTTCAGAACGCCGCACGAACGCATGTTTTCTATCTCAGTTCATTCGAACACGTTTACCGACACTACTCGAACGCGAACTTTCTGTTTACCATTCGAACGCGGCTACGAACGCCGCACGAACGCCCATGGTAAACAAGCCCTCTTCCATCACATCTCATGCACGGTTACTCATTTGTCATTTACCTTTTTGATTGTTCATGTTCTCGCAGTTAGTCATTTATTGTGTTCACAATATCACATGTTCGTTTCCATGATGCATGGTTACAAGATAGTTATCTACTTATGCTTCCGCATTCATCCATTCAACATGTTCATGAAGTTATATGACTGTCGTTATTCCGATTTGCTTTCATGCGTGATTGTACAATTATTATCTACTGGCATGCCTATGATCAAATGTAATGTGCTTATGACATTGTATGCTTACCGTATTTCAATTCATCTTTATGCAAATAGGTTGTATGTAAATTGGGATATAGGTTATATGCAAACTTAGATATGAGCCTTGTACTTATGCATGCGAACTCAGGAGTAAATTATCCTTGGAAATAAATTTTGCGTAGGCTTGGTTAAATTATTGCACAAATCATTTCATTACAAATGGCATAAGTAAGGGACTATTCCGAACCCAACGGTTTGAGGTCTTCCCTTGCGAGGGGTGAGTGCGGCCTTAAATCTTTGTCCCGGTTCACATCGGGTGGCGACTCCATTATTCTCCGGTTTAGTCCCCCGCGGGCTACTATGTACTCCCAACCGGGACGCGAGCCGGGAACAGCATGAGTCGCCCAGTTTCTGTGTCCCACAGTCTAGGGACTCCACTGGGGATAGAGAATCGGCCCCGAAATAATGTCTTGTAATATTATGATTTGTGCTTTAAGTTAACTATTCCTATAGTGGGTTGGAAGAGGTTTAATCAAAGGAACTTTTAAGGCTAGGTAATGGTTTGGTGTCTTTCTTCACTCACTACCTTTCTATAAGGAAAAGTTGTGAAGGCACCTAGATAATCATGTACTCGTAGCCTATTGTGACAGACTAATTTAGAGGACTCGTTGTTTATTATTGTCACCAAGCGATAAGAGCCTAAGAGGCTTGGGTATTTAAGAGAGTTCGCTCCACCCTCCCTCTGGGGAATCTACAACGGGAAATCCATTTGACAGTCAGTCACACACTATAGCTCGTTGGCACGTACCTTATTGTATAAAAAAGGGTGTGCTTACTTGGTCGATCGGACCCTTGAGTGGGGAGACCTAGTTGTAGGTAATCCTTCGTCAGCGAGAGCCTTTGTCCACACCCCTGTAAACCCGCATGTGAACCTTAGTCGTAAAACTAATAAGAATTATTTACTTGTGCTTGTGTTTGGGAACATTGTCGTTTGAATCCATTCGGACTTTTGTCATGAGGTATGGGATTTTTGGGCCATTTAAACTGGGACAAGAACGTATATCATGATGATTGGGCCAAAAGCTTCTAAAATGCCAATGGGCCATTATATGTTTGTGTTTAGGAACATTATCATTTGGATACGGTTGGACTTCTTGCCATGAGATGTGAACTTGTTGGGCCATTTAAACTGGGACGAGTTCACTCCTATGACAGTTAGCCCAAAAGCTTCTAAAATGTTGATAGGCCGATTTGTGTGAAAATTTTAATAAGTTGATATATTCCTTGTATCGCATGCATCTCATTCATCTGATGCATACATATATTCTGTTAACACCCTCTAGGTCTATAAAAGATATCATAGAGTCCCGTTGGGTTAGGGAAGAGGGAAGACTCACTAAAAGGCCGATAACAAATATGAGTGGATCAGAAAACGAGATATCTCGCATGGACCAACTGGAGAATGGTTTCGCCAAGATTATCGAACAGTTGCAAGCCTTGACTAATGCCATGGCAAATATGGTTGTGCCCCGTGCTGGGGGAAACTCTGAGAATGTAAGACGTGAGGAGCCTTCGAATAGGTTGGGGGATGACATCCCCGCTTTTGATGATGATATGGCAGAATATGCTGCGGAGAGAATAGTAGGGTCTCAGGCCGAGATACAGAAACTCAGTGATCAGGTAGAGTCAGTTACCTGTAAGATGAAGGGTAAGGACGAAGACTTACTTGACTATAAGGCGATGACCTTTGAGGAACAGTTGCCGGCTCAATTTAAAATGCCCGATATGGTCAAGTTTAATGGGAATGGAGACCCGACGGTCCATCTGCGGCAATATGTCTCGGTCATGAGTTCAGTGGGCCTATCACAGCGCCAAGTCCAAAAGATGTTTGGGATGTCACTCGAGGGGGTATCTGTGGTTTGGTATCACAGCCTTGAGAAGAAGGTTAAGGAAGATTGGAGGGAACTAGCTGATGCTTTTCTGAAGCAGTATGTTACAGACTTAGAGATCGACTTGTCACTCCGTGATTTGGAGAACACTAAGCAGAAGCCAGAGGAAAGCTTCAAGGAGTATGTGGACCGCTGGAGAAGCCAGCAGCTAAAGATGCAGACAAGGCCCTCGAAGAAGGACCAAATAAAGATGATTATTAAGGGTACTAATCCTTTAATCTATAGCAAGCTGAGGAGGATGACTTCCATGATTGCGGATTTCCGACAGCTGAGGGAAACTGTCATGGACATTAAATAAGAGGAAGCCGAGAACCGGAAGTTTTATGGCCAGAATAGGAGGAATTTTGGGGGGCATTATGAGACCATGCCCGCTACTGCCGAGGTTGCTGCCATCAAAAACTGGCGTTTCTCCAACCTGGGTAGACCCTTGTCCAAAGTGCTTGAGAAGCTGACCAGACAAGGACTCTTAAAATCCTTAGAGTCTAGACCACTCCCAAATCCTCCCCCACCAAGCCTCAATATGAACCGCTACTGCCACTTCCACCAACAACCTAGCTATGACACCGATAGCTGTACCCGTCTCCGCCATGAGATCCAAGACTTAATTGACTCTCATAAGATCCCTGACCCTGAAAGAGAACAACCAAACACACACACCAATCCTCTACCAAATTACCACTCTGTTCCCACACCCACCTACATGATCAACTCTGGCTTGCCCGAAACTTTCATCCTCCAAGCTCTCAACCACCAAGCTTCTTACATGGGGATAAGGGATGACAACGGTGAAAAAACATAGGACGAGGAAGAATGCAGTGTTTTTTTCTCCTAGTTCATTTGATCTTGCATTTTTAATAAAGACAATGATTTTGTTTACTTGTTCGAACCTTTTCTCAATGATAATAAAGAAGTTCATTTCGCTTACTTGCCTGAATCTCCCATTCTCGACCTGGAACATGAGTATATTTGACAAAAGCATTCAACCCTAGTACTATGATACTCAACGATGTTTAGAACATGGGGAATCCTTGGAAGAAGCAAGCAGAAAAGATAAGATAATCATATAGAAATTGGGAAATGGAGCAGTGAGATTGTCAGATTTGGAAGGGAATGAGTTCACCGAGCCGATCAATATTGACAGATTGAAGCTGTATTTTGCCTGAGACCAAGCAGTCACCAAGAGAATTGGCAGAAGACCTAACCCGACGGGATGTGAACATTCATGCATGCATGCATACACGTAACAAATTTTGCACTTTTTTTGTTTGTTTTGTTTTCGCAGGTTTTGAAGAAGAAAAAGAGAAAGCGGCGAAGACAAGCCAATCAGACATAGCAAAAGCACAGTATCGGATTCGGGCAGTAATCCCAGGGTTGAGGCCCATATTGGTGTTGGATTCCGGTAGTAATCCTAGGCTTGAGGCCCACATCGGTGTTGGTTTCGGGAAGAAATCCCAGGGTCGAGGCCCACATTGGTGTCAGTTTTGGAGATGACTCCTAGGGTTGAGGCCCATATGAGTTTGAGTTTTGGGAATGGATCACAGGGGGCAAAGCCCATCTTACCAATAGTCGAGAGGAAGAATCTTGTGCATAAAAAAAGACGAAATAAAAAAAAGACCATATTATGTTGAGTATGCCGAAGTAATCACATAAAGTGATCAAGACATCTAGATTGGTTAGACCCACTAGTCCGATTCCCCGAAGCGAAATCATCAAGTTGAGTTACTTGAGGATTAAGCTGCGAAAGAGCCTTAGCACACACACACTATGAGTCTAGTTCAGATCACATATTCAGACGATCGGAGTTGAGTATATCGAGTACTTTAAAGGTTCTCAGGTTTCGATGCGAAGCATTCGTTGATGACGAAAACATGTCTAGCTATTAAGATTATCTCGTGAGAGACACATACAATATCTTGAAAATGATCATCACGTCATCAATATCAGTCTTGCCGGGTATGGCATTCTGGGGGCGAGGCCCACATCATTATCAGTATCAGTCTAGGCCGGGTGTAACACTCTGGGGGCGAGGCCCACATCAGATCAGTTTTTGCCAGGTACGGAATTCTGGGTATGGAGATATCAGAACAGTTTTTCCAGGTACGACATGTGGAATATGTTGATTATGTAGACTACCGTGGACTATCGTGGACTATCGTGATGTATTGTGGACTACCGTGGATTATCATGTACTATGTGGATTATGTGGACTACCGTGGATTACCGTGGACTATCGTGATGTATTATGGACTATCGTGGATTATCGTGGACTATGTGGAATATGTGGATTATCATGAACTATGTGGACTATGTGGATTATGTGGACTACCGTGGATTATCATGGACTATGTGGACTATGTGGATTATCGTGAACTATGTGGACTATGTGGATTATGTGGACTATCGTGGATTATCGTGGACTATGTGGACTATGTGGATTATGTGGACTACCGTGGATTATCGTGGACTAGTGTGGAGTATGTGGATTATGTGGATTATATGGACTATCGTGGACTACCGTGGATTATCATGGACTATCATGGAGTATTGTGGACTACCGTGGATTACGTGGACTAGTATGGACTATGTGGATTATGTGGACTATCGTGGACTACCGTGTATTATCGTGGACTATCGTGGAGTATTATGGACTACCGTGGATTACCGTGGACTATCTTGGACTATCGTGGACTAGTGTGAACTATCTTGGACACCCTAGGTACGAGGTTTAGCACGCCAGGAATGGCACATCACCAAATTCAGTTCAGAGCCACAGGTAAACCAGGTGACAATTGGCGAGCAAGGTAAGTGAAAATACATTGCATAAACTTCGATAGGATTGTCATTGTCACACACTGCACAAGTCCCATCAAAGTGGGGGCGACTGTAGGCACTGCATTTTTGCATGTAAGTCCCTATGATGAGTCTCATTTGGAGACACTACCTTTTAAGTCGAGGAAGTCACAGGAAACAGACGTCGGAAGGGAATCAATATTTTTGTTAGATTTTATTTGCTTGTTTTGCCTCGGGCTCACTTGTTGGACCTTCGTTTTAAAGCACCTTGGCCCAAAACCCCTACACGACACTCACCAAGCCAAGCCCACACGCCCAACCAAGGCCCACACGCCCAAGCCCACCTAAAACACATCCAAATTAATAAAATGCATATTTAACACATGGCAAAATTAAATAAAATCTAAAAATCATATATCAAATTAAAATAAATATCAAATAAAATCATGCCTAATTAAAATCATTCAAGTATATTATATTCCAAACTAAAAAAATCTCATGCCTAAACAAAACAAATTAAATATATGACCTTCCTAAACAAACCAAATTTTGTCTCCAATCAATCTTGTGTTTTCCTTACATAACACTAAAAAATATCCTCCTTTAATGCACAAATCCCTTCATTGTCAAGCAAGGATTCACCCATCCCCTTTGTCTATAAAAGAGACCCAAAACCAAGACAATTCCCCTCTCTCTCTCGGCAGTGACCAAAATAAAAGAAAAGCAAATAAACATTACCTTCACGCATACAAAAACCCATCAGCCATACACTCCACGCGGAGTCACTCACTGCCCACGCGCACACACACGTTGAAATCACCTGCCTCACGCCGAGTCACTCACTGCCCTACGCCACTTTCACATAGCAAACTCACGCCATTATAAAACTCATCAACGAGCAGCCCTACACCCCACGTAAGCCTTCCTCCACTCATCAACCTTCAACACACAACTTTTAGGCGTCAATGCAAACCCACTGCCCATCTCACGCAAAGACTTTAACCAACCAGCCTCACTCACTATCCCCTCACAAACAGCAGCCAAAAACACCAACAAACAGCAGCCCTTTAATCGTAAAAACAGTAGCCTAAAACACCAAAAATAGTGACCAAAATATAGCAGAAAAACAGCAGCAAAACAACAGCGAAATGGAGTCAAAATAGTAGCTTGAGCAGCGAAACAGCGAGGAAAGACGCAAACCAGTAAACCAGAAAAGTTACGGAGCTTTAACCCTTCCGATCACCGTGAAACGCGAATCCGAGAGTCGACGAAAAAGGTTAGACCTGAGGGCACTTTTCACATCCATTTTTATTCGTATTTTTACTGTTTATTGAATCTTATTTACATGATTATTGTGGAGTGATGCATGTTGTGGCCTTTGAATAGATAGAAAATGCATGTATTGTGAAATGGTGTATGTTGTGGCCCTTGGATAAAATGGAAAATGTGTCGCCTCTTGTGGTATATCGGATGGAAACCCGGACATAAATTTCATAGCCGATTCCGAATGGACGGTAGTATGATCTGTACTCGGGATACAACTCCACGTACCACTTGAGTATACGGCACATATTTCATTTCATGTTATCTTGATTTGTTTATTATCGTTATTTAATTTCTGTATTTTATTTGTTTATATTATAATGTGATGGGCATGGGCTTAGTAAGTCGGATTAAAGGTCCTCCATTTCGAGGGGTTAAAATCATTTAACACGATGTTTCACCGCGCCGGATGACGTATATTCGGTTGAATGTAAGATGTGTTCAATCGGGTATACGAAGTCTGATATTGTTGTCTTTATTT
The DNA here is from genome assembly GCA_019454045.1 of Zanthoxylum bungeanum. Taxonomy (NCBI): domain Eukaryota; kingdom Viridiplantae; phylum Streptophyta; class Magnoliopsida; order Sapindales; family Rutaceae; genus Zanthoxylum; species Zanthoxylum bungeanum. Next base: position 48,521 of record SKCR01039785.1, read on the forward strand.
TTATATGCATTATGTTATTAGTGCATGGGCTTAGTAAGTTGGATTAAAGGTCCTCCATTTCGAGGGGTTAAAATCCTTTACCACGATGCTTCGCCACACCGGATGACATATATTCGGTTGAATGTAAGATGTGTTCAATCGGGTATACAAAGTCCGATAATATTGTCTTTATTTTTTATATACATTATGTTATTAGCGCATGGGCTTAGTAAGTTGGATTAAAGGTCCTCCATTTCGAGGGGTTAAAATCCTTTACCACGATGCTTCACCGCGCCGGATGACATATTTTCGGTTGAATGTAAGATGTGTTCAATCGGGTATACAAAGTTTGATATTGTTGTCTTTATTTTTATATGCATTATGTTATTAGCGCATGGGCTTAGTAATGGATTAAAGGTCCTCTATGTCGAGGGGTTAAAATCCTTTACCACGATGCTTTGCCGCGCCTTTTAGCCCGTTATTATTGATTAGGTCATCTATTCATCTGTTCACGTATGTGTCATGTTGTTTACTGCATTTTGGAGGTCACTGATGTAACCCCGTTCGAACGCATTTTAGAATGCCGCACGAACGCATGTTTTCTGTCTCAGTTCATTCGAACACGTTTACGGACGCTACTCGAACGCGAACTTTTTGTTTACCGTTCAAACACGGCTACGAACTCCGCATGAATGCTCACGGTAAACAGGCCCTCTTGCATCACATCTCATGCACGGTTACTCATTTTATCATTTACCTTTTTGATTGTTTATGTTCTCGCAGTTAGTCATTTATTGTGTTCACAAGATCACATGTTTGTTTCCATGATGCATGTTTACACGATAGTTATCTACTTATGCTTCCGCATTCATCCATTCAACATGTTCATGAAGTTATATGATTGCCGTTATTCCGATTTTCTTTCATGCGTGATTGTACAATTATTATCTACTGGCATGCCTATGATCAAATGTAATGTGCTTATGACATTGTATGCTTGCCGTATTTCAATTTATCTTTATGCAAATAGGTTGTATGCAAATTCGGATATTGGTTATATGCAAATTTAGATATGAGCATTGTACTTATGCATGCATGCATGCGAACTCAGGAGTAAATTATCCTTGGAAATACATGTTGCGTAGGCTTGGTTAAATTATTGCACAAATCATTTCATTACAAGTGGCATAAGTAAGGGACCATTCGGAACCCAACGGTTTGAGGTCTTCCCTTGCGAGGGGTGAGTGCGGCCTTAAATCTTTATCCCGGTTCACATCGGGTGACGACTCCATTATTCTCCGGTTTAGTCCCCCGCGGGCTACTCCGTTCTCCCAACCGGGCCGCGAGCCCAGAACAGCATGCGTCGCCCAGTTTCTGTGTCCCACAGTTGTACAGTCTGTACTTGGAATACAACTCCACATACTACTTGAGAAATACACATATTTCGTTTTATCTAATCTTGTGTTTATCCATGATTCATTAGAAATAACACGTTATTTCCATGCATGATTTAGTTATTTCTTTCGCATTAGGAACTTAATTGTATCTCTTCAATGTTTATGTTTAGACAATCATTATTTATTTGTGTTTCCGCATTTATCAATTTAATATGTTCATGAAATTGTGTGCTTTCCGTTATGTCAATTTACTTTTATGCATGCAAACTTAGATATAGGTTCTACTCCTATGTGTGCAAACTTAGATATAGGTTGTATGCAAACTTAGATATAGGTTATTCTTGCATGTGATTGTTGCGTAGACTTGTTTATATTATTGCGTAAATCCGTTCATTACAAGTGGCATAAGTAAGGGACCATTCTGAACCCCAACGGTTTGAGGTCTTCCCTTGCGATGGGCGATTGCGGCCTTAAATCATTTCCTAGTTCACACTGAGTGGCGAATCCCTTATTCTCCAGTTTAGTCCCCCGCGGGCTACTTTGTACTTCCGATCGGGCCGCGAGCCTGGGACAGCGTCGCCGATTTCTGTGTCCTACAGTCTGGCGACTCCGCTGGGGATGGAGAATCGGTCCCGAAATAATGTCTTGTAATGTTTGTGATTTTTTCTTTAGTTAACCTTGTCTGCAAGTGGGTTAGGACCAATGGGTTTAATCGAAGGCATTATTAGAGCTAGGTAATAGTTTGGTGTCTTCCTTCATTCACTACCTTTCTATGGCTGAAAGGAAAAGCTGTGAAGGCACCTGGATAATCATTTACTCGAAGCTTACCGTGATGGACTAATTTGGAGGACCTATTGTTTATTCCTGTCACCAAGGCGATAAGAGCCTAAGAGACAAGGGTATTTAAGAAAGTTCGCTCCACCCTCCCTCTAGGAATCTTCAATAAGAAATCCATTTGACGGTCATTCATGTATTATCACTTGTTGGCACGTACCTTAGGGTATAAAAAATGTGCGCTCACTTGGTCGGTCGAACCCTTGAGTGGGGAGACCTAGTTGTGGGCAATCCTTCGCCAGCGGGAGCCTTTGTCTACACTCCCATAAACCCACATGTGAACCATAGTTGTATGACCAATAGAAAACATCCCTTTATGCTTGTGTTTGGGACCATCATCATTTGGATTCATTTGGATTTTTTTATCATGAGGTGTGAGCTTGTTGGGCCATTTAAACTGAGACGAGTTTTTATCTTATGACGATGGGGCCAAAAGTTTCTAAAATGTCGATGGGCCACTTTATGTTTGGGCCTCTTACAATTTGAAGTTATTTAGCCACGTTATTGTAAAAGTGTAAACCTGTTGGGCCTTTTTCAACTGGGACAAGTTTACACCTCGCAATGATATGATTGAATACTTTAAAATGATAATGGACCAACTTGTATAAAAACCTTAATGTACTTAGAAGATCCAAACCTGGTCCAAATATGTCAGAAGCATGAGTCCGATATCTATTTTGATAAAAACATGCTTATTATACCTCATACATCGCACGCATCTCATGCATCTCATGCATACATGCATCATGTTAACCCCGTGCCTTAAAAGCCATCATAGATATCTGTTGGGTTAGGAAAAAGAAGACTTGTCAAAGAAGAGTTTAGCAAACATGGATATTGGGGAGAAGGAAACCGAGGAACAGAAAAATTTACGGTAAGGAAAGAAAGACCATTGTGAAAAAAAAAAGAGAAAAAAAAAGAAAAAAGAGAAAAAAGAAAAAAAAAAGTTGTTTGTTCTTAGTTCTTAATAGTTAGGCATAAGTCCAATGATGAAATCGTTTGCTTTAGGGTGAAATCTTAGAAACGATAAACTCTTGATGTGCTTTTATCTGATACTTTGAGTGATTGATCTATGTTAGACTCGTAAGCGCTTCACTATAGGTTCTTAGCGGTGAAAACCTGAGTAGTTGGCAAGGTGACTAGTTGAAGAAATTGTAGGTCGGTGAATGACCGTTTGCTTAGATGTCTATCTTGATTTGCTTATGTTATGATGTGTGGTATGGTTGAAAATGAAAAAAAAAAAGTCTATAAAATCGGAAAATATAAACCATCTATAACCGATAAGCGTGAAGTTACCCATGGGTGAGTATTAGGACCACCATGAGGAGAAATGCTACCTTAAAGGGTAGGTGTATGGAAAAAAAAAAGAGAGAAAAAAAGAAAAAAAGAAAAAAAAAATTCAAAATGAAAAGAAAAAAAGAAAGAGACAAAATAGAAAGAAAATCATACCACATTGAGCACAGAAAAGCAACTGCAGGTATAATTGAGACATCTAGGTTGGTTTGACCCATCGATCCAATTTATTGACAAAATCATTGAGTTGGCTTACCTGGGGATGAATCTGCAAAAGAACCTTTGCACAAACACACTTTGATTCTGGCTTAGATCATTTATTCAAAGACTTGGATTTGAGTTACGTTGAATGTTTTGAAGGTTCTCTGGTTTCAATACTGGGCATTCCTTGAGGGCAATAATATGTGTAATTATTGGGACTATTTCATAGCATGTAATATAGTATGATGATATGGAATGCCACATCATGTGGTCCACATTGACCTAGTGCAAACAGCGAAGAGCAGAAAGCTAAATCAAGACTGGGGGAAACCAGTCTACCACCCCGCGAATAAGGGATATACCGAGAACTTGAGCAATGAGACTAAAGAGAACTGAACAATCACCAGAAGAGAGTCGGCAGAAAGCAGACCTAGGGGGCGACCAGCGACATTTGTAGGCAAATGGCACCGCGGAGCATAAGGAAGGCCTAACCCATCGGAATAAGAAATACATCCATGCATACATGCATACACGTCACATACATGCATTTTTGGTTTTGTTTTTGTTCGCAGGTTTTGAAGAAAAGGAAAAAGTGGCAAAGACAAGCAGTTTTGGGAATGAATCCCAGGGCCGAGGCCCACACCATCAGCAGTTTTGGGAATGAATCCCAGGGCCGAGTCCCATACCATCAGCAGTTTTGGGAATGAATCCCAGGGTTGAGCCCCACATTATCAGCAGCATCAGGAATGAATCCCAGGGTCGAGGCCCATATTATCAGCAGTTTCGGGAATGAATCCCAGGGTCGAGGCCCATATTATCAGTAGTTTCGGGAATGAATCCCATGGTCGAGGCCCACATTATCAACAACTCCTCGGGAATGAGGATTAGCATACCGAGAATGGCGCTCCGGGAATGGAGCATAGGTCGAGGCCCACATCATCAGCGACGTCTCGGGAATGAGGTTTAACATGCCAGGAATGGTGCTCTGGGATTGGAGCATGGGTCGAGGCCCACATCATCAGCGATGCCTCATGAATGAGGTTTAGCATGCCGGGAATGGCGATTCGGGAATAGAGCATGGGTCGAGGCCCACATCATCAGCGATGCCTCAGGAATGAGGTTTAGCATGCCGAGAATGGCGCTCCGGGAATGAAGCATGGGTCGAGGCCCACATCATCAACGACGCCTCGGGAATGTGGTCTAGCATGCCAGGAATGTCGCTCCGGGAATGGAGCATAGTCCGGGAAAAATGCCCACAAGTGATTCGGGAACAAAGCCCAGGGGTCAAAAGCACCTCGCTATCACATTCAGCGTAGTTCGGGAATAAAGCCCAGGGAACAAAGCCCACTCTCAACACAGTTCGGGAATAAAGCCCACTCTCAGCATAACTCAGGAACAAAGCCCAGGGGTCAAAGTGCCTCGCCATCAACTCAACCAGTAACGGTTCGGGAATGGATCACCTCACAATAATGGTTCGAGAATGGACCACCTCACAGTAACGGTTCTTGAATGAACCACCTCACAGTAACGGTTCGGAAATGGACCACCTCACAGTAACGGTTCGGGAATGGACCACCTCATATAGTAACGGTTTGGGAATGGACCACCTCACAGTAACAGTTCGAGAATGGACCACCTCACAGTAACGATTCGGGAATGGACCACCTCACAGTAACGGTTCGGGAATGGACCACCTCACAGTAACGGTTCGGGAATGGACCACCTCACAATAACAGTTCGGGAATGGACCACCTCACAGTAACGGTTCAGGAATGGACCACCTTATAGTAACGGTTTGGGGATGGACCACCTCTTATCAGCTCAGTTCGGTAGTGATTCCTAGAGATCGCAACATCTTACAGGGATGAACCTTGGGGTCGAAGCATCTCACCACCTCATATCAGCTCAGTCCGGTAGTGATTCCTAGAGATCGCAGCATCTTGCAGGGATGAACCTTGGGGTCGAAACACCTCACCACCTTTTATCAGCTCAGTTTGGTAGTGATTCCTAGAGATCGCAACATCTTGCAGGGATGAACCTTGGGGTCAAAACACCTCACCACCAGATCAACTCAGTTCGAAGCAACAGGCAAGTCAGGTAGTAGCTGGCGAGCCAGGTAAGTAAAAATGCATGCATAACTTTGATAGGATTGTCATTGTCACACACTACACAAGTCCCATCAAAGTGGGGGTGACTGTAGGCACTGTATTTTTGCATATAAGTCTCGATGATGGGCCTCATATGAAGGCACTACCCGATAAGTTGCGGAAGTCGCAGGAAACAGACGTGGGAAGGGAAAATTCAGAAATCAATACCTTGTTGGACTTAATTCGTTTGCTTAGCTTCGGGTTCGCTCGTTGGATCTCTGTTTTAAAATTCATCATTGGCCCAAAACCCCCGCAACCCATACCAAGCCACACACCCAAGCCCACACACCACCAACCACACGCCCAAGCCCACCAAAAAGGCCAAGCCACACGCCAGAGCCTCCAAGCCCAATCCAAAATAATTAAACACATGATAAAATCCAAACAAATCACCTTCCCAATTTAAATAAATCACATGCCTAAATTAAATAAATCAAATCAAATCACCATCATAAATTAAGCAAATCTCTTTCCTAAACTAAATAAATCACCTTCCTAAATTAAAGAAATCATTTCCTTATAACAAACTAATTAAATCTTCCACATGATCATACAATCTCCATTTCCTACCATACAAGGACAACCCTAACCCACTTCTATAAAAAGACACACAAACCAAACCTTTGGGACCTAGAGCATCCTCACGGCACAAACACAAAAACTCATTCACTGGGAAAAGAAAAAAATCAAAACCCTAAGCCATGGCTCTCATTCCCCTCTCACCTCTCTCCTCTCGGCAATAAACCCTAGAGCATCATTCTCTCATCTTATTCTCTCTCTAACCTCACATTCACGACACACAGATCAGCAAAACAACCTCTTCACTCTCTCGGCCTTCTCTCTAAATGCACGTATTTCTCTCTTACACAGCCATTCCAAGACTCCCTAAGCCTTTCCAATCTCTCTCATGCCCCCCACACAGACAGGCAGTAAACAATAACACAACCCTAACAGCCTCTGGTCGACATCATCTTTTCTTTCTTCTTACTGCCTCTTAAAACCATCACAGTCCCTCCATGAGCAAACCGACCCTACTGCTTCTTAAAACCATCACAGCCCCTCAATGAGCAAACTGAACCTACTGCCCCTTTCACGTGAACCACACTCAGCTCTCACATCAAAACGACACAAGCAATGAAACCCTAAAGACAAACCCTCTCTTTCTCTCTCTCATCTCATGCACACACTGACTAAAAACCCTAAACAGCCACACACAATGCCGAATCAAACCCCTCAAAGTAACAACCCCACTCACCGACACAAAATTAAAAAACCTAATCCTTCTCGCCACGTCCCTTTTCTCAGCAGCCCCTTATCACGCATGAATAAACAGCCCTCACATCGACGTGCAGCCTTCCTCCACCGATCGACACAAAAAAAAAATATCCCCCTCCAAACTACACCCCTAAGTCCCCAAAATACTGCAAACTGCATCCCAAAAATAGCCCGTAAAATACCACAAACTGCACCCCAAAAACAGCCCCATAACCGAACAAGAAACTGACCCAACCAGCCCCTAAATCGGTCCAAAACAGTAACAAAAAACAATGACCAGAAACAGCAGCAAAAACAGAGAAAACAACATCTCAGAACAGTGAAGGAACGAAGGAAAATATTGAACCAGTGAACCGGAAGTGTTACGGAGCATCAACCCTTTCGACGGCCGCGTAACGCACTTCCAAGAGGCGACTTAAAAGGTAAGACCTGATGGCACCCTTTTATTTATTCTCGTTCATCTTTTTAATTATTTATTAGTATTTCTCTGCATGCGTATTGTTGGTTTATGTATGTTATTGTTGTTGGATAGATGATTTTGTGCTATCTCTCGTGGTATATCGGATGGAAACCCAGACGTAAATTCTGTAGCCGAATCTGAATGGAGGGTAGTGCGGTCTGTACTTGGGATACAACTCCACGTACTACTTGAGAAACTCACATATTTCATTTTATCCAATCTTGTGTTTATCCATGATTCATTAGAAATAGCATGTTATTTCCATGCATGATTTAGTTATTTCTTTCGCATTAGGAACTTAATTGTATCTCTTCAATGTTTATGTTTAGACAATGATTATTTATTTATGTTTCCGCATTTATCAATTTAATTCGTTCATGAAATTGTGTGCTTGTCGTTATGTCGATTTACTTTTATGCATGCAAACTTAGATATAGGTTCTACTCCTATTTGTGCAAACTTAGATATAAGTTGTATGCAAACTTAGATATAGGTTATTCTTGCATGTGTATATTGTGTAGACTTAGTTATATTATTGCGTAAATCTGTTCATTACAAGTGGCATAAGTAAGGGATCATTCCGAACCCAACGGTTTGAGGTCTTCCCTTGCGATGGGCGAGTGCGGCCTTAAATCATTTCCCAATTCACACTAGGTGGTGACTCCTTTATTCTCCGGTTTAGTCCCCCGCGGGCTACTCCATACTTCCGACCAGGCCACGAGCCTGGGACAACGTCACCGATTTCTATATCCTACAGATACAGTGAGACGAGAGACCGTATCATATGTAAATCGCATACAGAATGGGTATATATATATATATATTTCCTTATCATTTGGGGGCCTTGGCATGTTGCTAGATGTCAAGTTTGGTAATTGAAATCGAACGACCATCTGATCGGGGGATAATTTATGTTCGATTAATTTATCACGATTCATTTCATGTCCAACTTGAGGGGAACCCAAAAGGTCACACACAACAAAGTCGAAATCAATGGTTAACAGTGCACAGTACAAATTTAACAGCATATATGATTGCTGTAGGAATTGTTCATAAATGGTTCAACATGTTTAATTATTAAACAGATCATTTATGAGGTTTCATAGTGGCTTAGGGATTGGTGAATGACGATAGGGGCACTTTGGGAATTGGAATAAATAATAAAAAAAACATGAATTGTAATATGAATAGTAATTTTTTTATTTGATATTTGTTTAGAATTCCAATTCGGCCCAAACTCTTATTAGGGATTTATAATCTCATTAAACCACTAAATTAAGATCAAATGGCTAAGATTAAATTAGCATTTATCCCACATCGGATTCTTAATTAATTATGTTGTCTTTGGAGCACCTATATAAACCCAATGAATTCTTTACAAATTTTTGCCTCAAACCTTTCATATCTTGGGTTATATAAGTGAGAAACTCTAAAGTTTAAGAGTAAGTCACTAATTTTGAGGATCCTTAAGTCTAATTGACTAGAGGAACCTCGAGTTAAAAGTTTTGAGGTATTTTCCTAGGCTAGCACCAATGGCAAAATACCCGTGCACTCGAGGCGTAGTCTTGCCGTTGAGTTTTGGCTTTGGTGTGTGCACCTTTGGAGGCCACACACTTGGGTGGCTCTTTGGAACGTAGAAGAGCTTGCTGAGTTCGAGAAAAGCTTGTAGATTGGAGGGAGGACTGGAGGAGTCCTCGGTTCAAGTAAGTATTTTTCTTTCTTTATTTTGATTAGAGTTCTTATGATAGTTAGCATGTTTAGGTTTATGTTCTTTGCATGTTTTATGAGTTTTATGCTTAGAATATATAGTAACATGCCTAGGCTTGTACAATAATCAAAACAAATGGGTCTTGGGCAAAGGGATAGCGGCATCATAATTTGATTTTTTCTTGATTTTCCGCTGCGCACTCGCGACTGCTTCCCAACAGTGGTATCAGTGTGCCGTTTTTGTTTTGATTAGTTCTCTCTCATTTGAACTCGAAATTGGGTGTGTAAAAGCTCGTTGGAAAGCTAACACCCTGAACTAAATTTTAGGCATAAGTTTTGCATGATTTGGTTAAGATTTGAATTGTGACATTGCATTTAAAGTTCACGCATGTGTAAAAAAATTTGAATAGTAAATTTATTTGAATAAAATAAAATGCAATATCATAATTAAATATTAATCAAAGTTATTTAATGCCTAAAATAATTCCAAAATATTAAAACTCATATGCTTGATGATTCTATGTATGATTAGAATTGGCATGATTATTTTAGGGTGAAAACATCTAAAGACTTTCTAAGGAAATAGAGAGTGTATTGCTTATCCCTTAGCTAAGTAATTATTCTGTGATGAACTTAGAGATTTATTACCTTTAAGGCTAATAAATATAAATCACTTGTTTATAATAAAAGACATTATAAAATATACGAGTGGGGTGGGACCAAGGCGTTAATAAAACTTTCCAAACTAAAATTAATTTAACCAAAGGTATTACTAGAGTTAGATAATGATTTGGTGTCTTCCTTCACTCACTACCTTTTTATAGCCAAAAGGAAAAGCTGTGAAGACATCTAGATAATCATTTACTCAAAGCTTACCTTAAAGCATATTTAAAGTGTTGGACTAATTTGGAGGATCTATTGTTTATTCCTGTCACCAAGGCAATAAGAGCCTAAGAGGTAAGGGTATTTAAGAGAGTTCGCTCCACCGTCCCTCTGGGGAATTTTCAATGGAGGAATCCATTTGACAGTTATTCACTTAACTTGCTAAAATCCTCAATAATAATTTAAGTCTAAAATTTGCCTCCCATTGTAAAGTATAGACCCAAAGGGCTTAAACCGTATTGGCGGACTAGGTTTTACCAGACTGACCAATACCAATTTGTTCCTAAATCGTACTATTGACAATGGTTTGACTTTTCTGAGTCATAAGACGCAGAGACCCTTAGGCGTGGTCTTATAACTTAGTGGCAAAGATTCGGTGTCCACAAGGACTAGCATAAGCTATGGCATGTTTGATTGCCCAACCCAATGATCAGGGAATTGTGATTTATATCAAAAATTGGTTGGAAACCTACCTAATTATCGTATTTTATAACGACTGGCCCTAGTCAAAGTTATGAAATGATGATAATGGGATCCTTGCCAACAAGAAATCCATTATATTGGGGTTGATACGATTTGCTTAAAATTTTAAAACAATTGAGTGGGAGCAACTTCATAATATTAAAAGCCCATGTTATTATGAAACATTAATGAAAACATATTCCTAATTTTAACATTCTCTCTTAACAGGTGGGTTAAAATATTTCACAAACATTCAAATGGCAAAAAGAGTATCACTTTATTCCATCCTTGATGAACATAAGCTCAAAGGGGACAACTACAATGATTGGTTTAGAAACCTTAAAATTGTCTTACGACAAAAAAAGATTTTCTATGTTCTTGAAAGACCAATTCCCCCTGAACCCGCAGAAGATGTTTACCAAAATACATTTGATGCTTAGAAGAAACACATCGATGATGATGAGCAAGCAGTTTTCATAATGCTTGGCTCTATGTCGGAGGAACTTCAGAAAGCTCACGAAGATATGGATGCTCAAACCATCATCTTTCACTTGAAGGAGTTGTATGCAACTTCCGTTCATTCCGTGAGATTCCAAGTGTCATGTGCCTTATTCCAAACAAGGTATAAGAAATGATCTGTTAGTGGACATGTTCTTAAGATGATTGGCCACATTGAAAAATTGGCCAACCTCGGGTTCATCATGGATCATGAGATAGGTCACGATCTAATTCTTCAGTCCTTACCAAAAGACTTCTCTAACTTTATTATGCAGTTTCATCTGTCTGATAAAGAAGCTACTTTAGCAGAATTGCACAATCTGATAAAGCAAGCAGAGAAGGACTTGAAATCGGAGCTTAAAACCTCCGTCATGCTTACGGGTACGGACCTGAGGCCACGAGGCCCAAAGAAAAATAAGGGCAAGACCAAGGCTCCAGATCACTTAAAGCCCAATGGTAAGGTGGAGAAGAAAATGGGAAAGGGGAAATGTTTCTTTTATGGAAATAAGGGTCATTGGAAGAAAGACTGCAGATCCTTGAAAGCCAATGAAGCTAGGGAAGCCCAATAGGCCAAGAAGCCCAATGCTTCAGGTATGTTGTATATGATTGAACTATATTCTCAAAACTCTGAACCTTCTACTTGGGTGCTTGACACTGGTTGTGAGACTCACTTATGTAACAATGTGCAGGGCCTGAGAAACATTAGGAGACTCCGTCATGGGGAGGTTGACTTACGCATGGGTAATGAAGCAAAACTGGCTGCATTGTGCGTGTGGACTTATTGATGGGGTTTTTAAGGGGGAATATCGGTAACGCAGCGGAATCGTGGAAAAATATTTCTAAACCGTATTGACAAGATGGACCAAGAAACAAGTATTCCAAATACCAGTTACTTTAAAACCTTATTAAGCGAGGATATTCCATAAAGCGTCAAACACTTTAAATTTAATCAAATTAAATGAAAGCATGCATGTATCAAGTAAAGAAAAGAACAAACACTAGATTTTAAAGGGCTAATCATATCGGGGTGTCCAGAATCAGACTTGCTCTGATACCATTTTGATGGAGTTTTTAGGGGGAATATCGGTAACGCGGCGGAATCGCGGAAAAATCAAAATTTTCCGATTTCAAAACTTTTTCTCGGATCAATTAAATAAACTTATTTATTTAATTATCCAATTATCAAATTCTGAAAAATTACACAAGAGATCAAATTTCTTGGTAATTACCGAATTGCCCCAATACTTTGCAAATTGATCATTTTAGTCCCAAAATTGTCAAATACAATTTTAGATGATTCTAAATCATTTCTAAAATGATTTCCAACATGTCCAAATTAGTTTGCATTTTGTTCATTTTAGTCCCCAAATTGTCAAATATAATTTTAGGTGATTCCAAATTAGTTCTAAAATGATTTCCAATATGTACAATACATGAGAATACAACAAAATCAGATTTACAACATAAACCCCAAAAATATGTGTAATTGCCGTGAGGCCCTTATTGTGCATTTTTCTCTTTTAATGTTCAAAACACATCAAGATCAAATCCAATCATCCCAAAAATTTATATGCATCATATACACATCATAATACACAACATATATGAAAAGCCCCAAATTTGGAGATGGTTGTAAACCCTAGTTTCTCAATTTCATCAAATTGGACAAATTAGACCAAATTAAACAAATCCAAATCAGGTCTCTACCACACCAAACAAGTCTCACCACTTTGAAATAACTCTAGAACAATTCTAGGTCACCAAGGAGTGGCTCAACAACTCTAGAATGGCAACTAGATCATCAAATGACCAAAAGAATGCTTAATAACAACTTATAAGCTTTCTTTAACTATCATACATGCAAACACCCATGTTCAAAACTTCCAACACTCAAAAAACATAAAAAGGAAAAAGTAGAAAAACTTAAGAACAAGCTATGTTATAGCCTAGAACAAAAGGAATAAATTTCCCTCTAATAGCAAAGTGGAAATACTTACTAAATCCAAGCTTTTCCTTAGTTGTTCTTCAAGGTTCTTCACTTTTTTCTCTCTAACTTTTCATGTTTATTTTGGAGGCTTAGAACTAGGTTAAGCTTATGAAAAAATATAACGCTTTTATATAAAGGGCCGAAAATACCATTAAAAAAAAAAGAAAAAAAGAAATTTCAATTTTTAACAAATTAAACCAAATATCTAAGTTATCAAAACCATTTTGATAACCTTTTCTTTTAATGAAAAAGTCAACAAAAAACACTTGTTAATCATTTCCCATAAATATCATTTGGTAAGATATTTATATTTTAATTATATTAATTATTTAACAATTAAATAATTAATTAATTAATCAAATACAAATATCTCAAATATATGTATTATATTTACTTTAAATATCTCAAATACATATATAAATGATATATGTCAAATATCTTTGTTTGAAAATTTATTAATGTGTATTTAATAATATCATATATTAAATATAAATACACATTAATTAGGAAATGACGGTTCGGCCCATTTGCATGTATTTTTCGTTTAACGTTTAAACGATTATAAATAATCACCATTATTTATAAAAGTCGCCATAGTGCTCTACGAGTATATTTCATTAGTGAGACTCTCTAGATTCAGATATATCCGTCACAAAATCGAATTTCGTGTCCATAATTTACCCACCCGTAAATTATGACGACCATGGATAAACTAGCTGAATCATACATGTCGAGGTCATTGCATACGTATAATCCCTCCGTTACAGGTATCCGGATAATCCCAGAGATATAGATGTAAACGTCAAATCTCTATAGGTATTATCCCGTCGATGATTCTATTAGCAATCTATAAATAACATTCGGAACTCACTTCTGAAGTATATTATGGCTATAGATATAACTAATTGCTAATCGCATATGGACTACCTATGTTTTGTACACAGAACTGACGGATCCTATCTTGATACACACAGGATATCCTGAGGATCGGTCCACACCCAACGAACAGGCGGAGGTATGATCTAAACAGATCGGTGACGTGACTGTCATCTAAGTGTGGAGGATGTCTCATACATCCACAGTGGTATCTCAAGTCGAAGGACCACTATGCCACTCACCCTGAGAAGATCCTTATTGACGTTGGTGTACCATCCATTAAGAATCTTTGGTGAGTCGTTCAGTGTTTATCCATTATAAACACCTACACGTCTATTCGAGTCTCCCTAGACTCATGGTTCATTAGGATAAACCATCAGACCAAGTCTCGATATACTACATGTACTGGTCTCAACAGATTTGACTAACCGACCCGTGTTATTGAATCTTGACCAGGAACAATAGTTGATAATATACATTTAGCAGTGACACTTCCCAATGTCAATTACAAACTAACTTTGTAACTGTGTATTGCATTATATATTATCGGGCCTTCGTCTAATATATACATATCACTAAACAATATTTAGTTTCAATCTAATCGTAATCAGATCGAATACGTATATAAAAACAAGAGGTGCAACCACAAATAAGTAATATTATGGAAAAATGGATTGTTCATATTCATGAATCAGACATAAATACGGTCCGGATTGGCGCTCTGAGCACCAACCCCAACACTTATTCATTAGTTTTTCTGAATGGTTTAGTTTTAGACTTAGAAGATTGTGTTTATTTACCTTCTCTAGTAAAGAACATCATTTCAATTTCTTCTTTATGTAATAAAGGCTTTTCATGCCTAATAAGTTGTAATAAATGTTCTATTTATTTCAATGAAATAAAATATAGAGATGGTATTTTGAATAATGGTATCTATGTCTTACAAACTAACAGAGAATGTTCAACCTCTAATATATACAACGTTAACTCGAATAATCTCAATGAATCACTTCTATGGCACAGTCGCTTAGGTCATATCAATGAAACAAGATTAACTAAGCTACATAAGGATGGGTATTTCAGACCCTTCAAATATGAACCTTATGGAACTTGTGAGTCTTGTTTACTTGGTAAAATGACCAAAATACCCTTCAAATGTACATGACAGCCTGCAGCGGAGACATTAGAACTCATACACTCTGATGTATGCGGACCAATGTCAGTCACCGTTAGAGGTGGATTCTCCTACTTCTTTACCTTTATCGATGATCACTCGCGATATGGGTATGTGTTCCTTATGCGGTACAAATCTGAAGCCTTTGATAAATTCAAAGACTTCAAAACTGAAGTAGAAAACCAGCTTAATAAAAGTATTAAGTCACTGAGGTCTGACCGATGTGGTGAATACTTAAGCGATGAATTTCAAGATTACTTGAAAGAAAATGGCATTGTTTCCTAGTGGACACCTCCGGGAACACCACAGCATAATGGGGTCTCCTAAAGGGGAAATCAGACATTATTAGATATGGTCCGATCAATGATGCCAGGCACCGATCTACCTATTTCATTTTGGGGTCTTGCTTTAGAAACTGCAACACTACTACTAAACCAAGTTCCTTCCAAGACCGTTAGTCAAACACCATATGAGTTATGGTCTGGGAAACGTCCTAGTCTTAGTTATCTAAGAGTTTAGGGATGTGACGCATATGTTAAGCTCACACAAACTAACAAATTGGATGATAGGGCAGTTAAATGTAAGTTTTTAGGATATGCCTTGAACTCAAGAGCATACATGTTTTATGTCCCAAATGAACAAAGAACATTTGTCTCACGAAATGCTAAATTTCTAAAGAATGAATTCATTCTCAAGAAATATAGTGGGAGTAGACTTGACCTCGATGAGGTACGAGAAGAACAAACTAACATAGAATTAAACCCCAGGCCCCTCAAAAGGGCAGCGTCGGAACAACCACAAGGCTGTGAACTTAAAAGGTCTGGTAGGGAAAGACATGAGCTTGAAAGATATGGTTTCCATATTGATGAGGAACATGATCAGGTCATTGATAATGACGATCCCACCAGTTATGACGAAGCAATGCGTGACATTGATTCAGTCAAGTGGCTGGAGGCCATGAAATCCGAAATAGACTCTATGTATCAGAATCAAGTCTGGGACTTGGTGGATGCACCTGAATGGAGAAGCAGCCTACATCCTCGGCATTAAGATCTACCGTAATAGATCTAAGAGGTTGTTAGGACTTTCTCAATCTACATACATAGATAAAGTTTTGAAAAGATTCAAAATGGAAGATTCCAAAAGAGGTAATTTACCTACTTGTCATGGAATCAAATTATCTAAGGAGCAATGTCCACATACTCCTTCAGATAGAGAGCGTATGAGTAGGATCCCTTATGCTTCAGCAATAGGATTGATCATGTACGCCATGCTATGTACAAGACCTGATGTCTCTTATGCTCTTAGCATAATGAGCAGGTATTAGGCAAATCCTGGTGAGCAACACTGGGCAGCAGTCAAAACAATCCTCAAGTATCTGAGAAGAACTAAGGATGTGTTTTTGACATACGGAGATTGTTCTGAGATGAAAGTCATTGGTTACTGTGATGCGAACTTTCAGACCGATAGGGATGATAGCATATCATAAACAAGATATCTGTTTACTTTGAATGGCGGAGCTGTCAGTTGGAAAAGCTCAAAGTAGTCAACTACAGCGGACTCTACCACTAAAGCCGAGTATATTGCAGCATCTGAGGTAGATAAAGAAGCAGTCTGGATAAAGAATTTCATCACGGTGTTGGAAGTGCTTCCCGCGATAAAGAATGGCGTCACGATGTACTGTGACAACATGGGCGCCATTGCTCAATCAAAGGAACCAAGGTCCCACCAGAAATCCAAGCATGTACTCAGGTGATTTCATCTCATCAGAGAGATTGTTGTAAAGAAAAGAAGTTATTATAGAGAAAATACCCACAGAAGATAATCTTGCAGATTCTCTAACTAAAGGGCTGACTCAACAAAAGCATGATAGGCACACCCGAGAGTATGGTGTCCAGATTCATACTAGTTGGCTATAGTACAAGTGGGAGATTGTTAGGGATATGCCCTATACCCAACTTGTGGATGAGCTATATGTACATGTATTTGTAATATTTTCATTAATTAATAAAATGGAAATCTTTATTATACGTGTCTTACATAACTTATATGAATCATCAAACATTGTAATAAAGCCCTTGGAGTAATAAGATGATGGCTTCCATGCCTTATGAGAATCATTACTCTCAAACGTTCCTAGTCATAGTTTTATGAATAATCTGGGCGTTCACAAAGCGGAGAGACTAGCATGATGATATGATCCGCGCCGATCTCATAGGCTACTAGTGGAGATCCGTTCGCTTGGTGTATCGCATGGATGCATGAGTTGCTCGTGTCCATCGAACTGACCGCCGAAAGTTTTCACATGGAGTGTTTATCCCATGTGTCTGTGAGAACTTTCATGTATCGATTGTATGACTAGTCCTTAGACTTGAGGTCTTTACAATCTTATGTGTGGATCAAATAACTTTGACATTCTCCTTCCCCGGTTCAAAAGATCCGGTCATAAGGGTATGATTGGGTCATTTGTTGAAACACATGAAGTTTGTAAAGATACAACAGAGAATCGCCACTCTCTCGGATAATATTTTCTTATAAGAGTAGTATCCCAATTCGCGGGTTGATATGTGTTATCAGTGCTTGAAACTGTGGTGATGAGTGGTAAATGTATCATTATTTCCCACTCATTTGACCTAATATTTGTATAGTTTCTTGAGTTTTATGAATATTTTGATGTGTTTTGTCTTATTTTGTAGATAAATAAAGTTTCAGGACTCTCTGGAGGTGATTTGGGACTAAAATAGTGAAAAATGACACAAATGGCAATTTTGTAAATTGGCGCGTCTCGACGCGCAGGCTGCGTCGCGACGCCTAACATGCGCCGCTCCATGCTAACGTGCGCCGGGTCCACATGTCATAATCTGAGAAGTTTGACTTTGCTAACGAGCGCCGTGCCACGTGTCACCGTCACAGCCGATCTGCTAATGTGTGCCGTGCCACGTGTCATCATCCTATGGTGCCGACAATCGCCATCGCCACGTGTCACTCCACGTGTCAGCCATGTCATCGTCCACATCACCAGTTGACCGAGTCAACGTGCCACATCACCGCCATGTCATCATCAGCCAATCACAGCGTGCCACGTGTCGCAATCCTACGGTGCCGACAATCACTTTCGCCACGTGTCGCCATGTCATCTCCTCATCAGCGCCACATCACTGCACACATCAGCAGCACATTATTGAGTTAATCATCTGTAATTGCCACGTCAGCGGATAAGAATCTGAACCGACGAATCAGAGAGCGACACATCAGCGCGTCGTGTCGCAAGAAGAAACTTGCACGTCGCGACTCGAGGGGGTTACCGAGGCCTATAAATTGAGCTCGAAATTTTAGTTTCAGATGTACCTTCCTCTTTGAATTCTCTGATGTAAATATGAAGTTTTCTACCTAGTTTATTTTAATTTCAGTTTTGTAATTAATTTTAATTACGTTCGGTAATAGTAATAGTAATTTACTTTCTTTACTTTTACAGTTTTTACTATTCAACCATTAGGAGGAAACTTCCCCTGCTAGGGTGAAAGGTAATTCTTTACTATTGCTATTTAGATTAATCTCCCTTAATTATAATATATTCACTATTTAAAATTTGACTTAATGGGTGACTTTTATGTTCTCCCCTTGGTGGAAGACTTTCTCTTGGGTATTGACTACCCACCCTCTGTACGCTTGTTCTAGTGTTTGGTCGGGATCCTTTATGTTTCTGAAGGAAAGTTCTATATCATTTCTCTTCTCTCGAATCAGCTTTTATTGAGTTTTCCATTTTTTGAGAGGTATTCCTATGGACTCGGAGGAGCTCATCCAACTGTGTAAAGATCTATCGATTGAGGAAGAATGGGACATCGAGCTCCCAAAAGAGATTCAGATAGAGGGGAAAGATTTGTTAGGTTGTTGTCTGATAGGAAAAATCTTGTCTACAAGACTAGAAAACAGAGAGGCCTTTAAGGCAACCATTCAACTGGCCTGGAGAACTTCAAAGGAAGTCAAGATTGAGGCTTTAGGTCAGAATGTTTTCCTTTTCCGTTTCGGAAGTGCGGTAGACCACAGAAGAATTATGGTCACTGGCCCCTGGCATTTTGAGAACTCCCTATTGGTTCTTTCACAACTCAGAGGAATGGAGAGGTATCACAACAATGTTTTGAGGAGGCCCAGTTTTGGATTCAACTTCATAATGTTCCGGTGATGTGCTTGAATGAAGGCGGCT